>JACEIK010003343.1:0-16950 GCA_018107945.1 Datura stramonium | reverse complement strand
AAGAAAATAAAAACTAAACACGATGCTTAACTAGAAAATAAACCTAGGATACTACAACCAACATCAACCAAAACTTGCATTATAAACTCAAAAAGCTTTTGACCTTTTTTTCCATGAACCAAATCAGCACATGCACTATAAGCAACCACAAAACATGATAAACAGGGATCAAGATATTTCATCTAGCTATTAATAGATAGTCAAGTCATCAACAATGCTTTTTACATAGACCACTGGTAGAATTGAACACAAACCATGTACCCTCACAACAAATGAAGTCCCCCACTCACAAATATAGTAAAATATGAAACATGAGACTGAACAAGTAATACTATCACTCTCACAAAGAAGTTCCAAATACTGCATATCGGATACCATAGACTTGCCCTTATTTTATCAATTTTGGTTTGTTAGATGGTCAGGCTAGAATCACTATAAGACTAGCTTTGGCTTGTAATGTAGACTTTCGAGCTGGGCATGGTAGATATGGGATCTTTTAAGTGACTAAACCCCTCCTTGGCACTACATACATGAGGCTCAATTTTTTTACTTTTTCACCCTTTTTATTTTTTTCCACTTTTTTCTGCCTTTTTCACCCTTTTTATGCACTTGTATGAGTGTGGTGTTTCTTCAAGCTTTTCATGCATCATTCTCTTTTTGTATTTTTTTTTCAAATTTTCTTTTCTTTTTCTTTTTCTTTTATCACAGCACACCTCATTTTTCACCCTTTTTCTTTTCTCTTCCTTTTCACCTTCCCACTATCTATGCACCCCTACACTAGCCACTCTCAACTTAGGTATTATGCCTATGTTGAGGTTCACAATGTCCAAGGAGGGACCAGGGCCAAAACATGTTCATTATAAAAAATGAGTACAATTAATTGGTTAATCAAAGAAAGATGGTTCATTTGAAGCTCAAAATTGATATTAAAGGAATCATATCATTTTGGTAGGGTCATTTAAGCTAAAAATGGGCTAAACAAAAACGACCTATGATCCTTTCCTAACCAACCATCCTAAAACTTATATAAAGACCAACTGGGCAAGTTCTAGATCCTCTACGCAGTATTGAACCAGGTATCTGTAACACCCTAAAACTTTCCTAGATCAAACTCAGACCTTGCATGAAAAATCAGGGGAAAACCAGAAATTTTTTCTCAGAACGATCGAGAGTCATTTTCAACAGTAACGACCCGTTATCTGGGTCATGGTCAACCCTGTCAGATGTTCCTCGGGAACCAACGGGACATGGAACTATCCGTTGTGAGGAGTAATGAGTCGTCTTGTCACTTGNATACACAATACGAAATAAAACAGGAAAAATATATCAAAATTCTTCTCCGTTGTGAGGAGTAATGAGTCGTCTTGTCACTTGTTGCATTCCTATCTCAGAACCTAGTTGATCCCTTCCAGGAACCCACGAGTCAAACGACGAGTCGTCATTTGATATAACGACGAGTCGTCGTTTGATATAACAATGATTCTTCGTTTGATATAACGACTCGTGGTGTGACTAGTTAGTTGGGGCTTCCAGGTATTTTTTGACCAACTCCTTTAGTGATAATGAGTGGCAACAACGACCCGTTATATCACATGACGAGTTGTTGTGTCCACTCGTGGTGTCAAGTCCCAAAACTCTTTAGATTTCCAGTAGCCAAAATGAGAGGTGGCAACGACTCGTTGTCTCAACCAATGAGTCATGGTGTCACCTGTTAGAAGAGGGGCTTCGGTGTTTTTTTCAAGACCCTGCCAGTGGCAACGGGAGGTACCAACTACCCGTTGGTTCTTCCAACGAGTTGTGGTCCCCACCTGTCGCCTGTTCCAGTAAGCCCTAGGTTTAAGCCTAGGACAGATGACTGGTCCCAATGAGTCGTGGTGTCAACCAACGAGAGTGACCCGTTGGTCCCTGTCGAGCAGTTTTTTAGATTTTCTCCCTGGGTTATTTTAGTAACTTCTCACCCTTTTAATTCCTAAACTACGTTGTTTTGGGTTATATTCAGGGGATTTATAGGGGTAATCAATGTTTATACTTCATTCCTTTCATTCCCTCAGAAATCAAAACGTAGAATCACAGTCAGGAAGCACATAGCCGGGCAAAGGTTTTGATTTCTTCTCCTCAGAATTTTTCAAGGATTTTCTTAGGAATCCTTCACCGGGTATGTGAGAATTTAGCAAGGGAATTGTCCTTCCCTTGTGCCCCCAAAAATCCATCTAAATTTTCGTATCAGTTCTAGGCCTTGAGTTTTTGAATGTGAATAAATTATCAGTCATATTTCATCTATATCATGTGGAATATTGTTCATGTTAATTGTTGCTATATTTCCACTATCTAGTGATCATGTTGATACTTGTTCCCGTAAAGATGGTTTTATCCCTAGTTCTTGAATACAGTAAATTAGAGTCTTGTATAATTGATTAGTTATTCATGTTTCTTGATTCTATCAGTGTTGGAATTCTCATATTATTAATACTAGTTGAATCACCAGTCAGTTGCATGCTAGTCCAGTTTCAGTCAAAATGTTTGTATCTTCAGTATTTTTCAGAAATATCAGCTGATCAGTTTGACTATAGTTAGTTCTTGAGGTGCCAGTAATGCCTCCCAGTTATCATATATCAATTATCAGTTATCAGTTAGTTTTTTAGACGGTTACGACATTTCCAGATAAGCAGCTCTGACCAGTCTTAGAACCACCAGCTTCAGCTTCAGTTTGTTCTTTAGACGGTTACGACGCTTCCAGATAAGCAGCTCTGGCTAGTCTTAGAACACCAGTTACAGAATTCGGTCCGATAAGACTCTCAGGGTACTTCCAGATAAGTATCCCTGACTTAGTCTTGGGCCCCAATTTTGAGCTATCAACTTAGTAGTTAGATTAGGACTATCCAGTAGGAGTGGGACTTAGCACCGAGCAGACCGGGGTTCCAGCGCACCCAAGTTTCCAGAACTACATTGTCACCGTAAGTTATTTTATTGGCCCTATTGCCCCAGATTTGTGATCACCCAGTTCATGCCTTTGTACCCTAACAAGGTGTATTGGGTCCTATCGATGGGTTGTATACATCGAACTCCATGTTTAGCTCACGTGGTTATATGTCGATTATAGACTCTCCCACTAATTAGTACAATTTTAGTTTAGCTCAGATCAGTATCTCCAATCCAGGACATGTCTATGACCATCAGCTAGGGTCATTATTGACCATATTAGTTATATTTCACTTGTTCAGTTTTTAGTATTTCAGTTGGTCATTTCATGTCATCTTAGTTTAGTTACTTGCTCTTTCATGTTTACTATATCTCTCATTTACTTAGTACATTCTAAGTACTGACACATACCTTCTATGCTGTATCGTATCATGATACAGACGCAGGTTCTCAGCCCCATCATCGTCAGTAGATTCCTTCAGATGATGCCAGTAGCAGCTTTTGTGAGTCCTCATCTTTTGAGGATGAATATTTATTTTTAATTAGTTTCTTTCAGTTAGACTTTAGAGTTAGTTGGGAGCTTGTCCAAATAACTCATCATTAGTAGATGACTTTCAGACATAGACTCAGATATTCAGTATTGTTTTAAGATGTATTGACTCTTTTCAAATAAGTTATTTCTTAAATGGTTTCATTTATTTAAAGCTTCCGCTTATGTTTTACTCAGTAAATCAGTGTAACGATAGACCATGGATTAGCTTGGGGTCACTTGTAGCACCAAGTACCATATCTCGTTCAGGGTATTGACTCGGGTCGTGACAGTATCAGACCTCAATCACTCATGGTACATGTCTCACTTTCACTCTACTTGTCCGATTTATTATTGATTAACAAAAACTATACATGCTAATATACTATAACATAAAAAGATCCACAGAAATCATGCTTGCAATCACAAGTACACAACTAATCATCAAAATTTTTTAAACAGGGTCAATTTTTTTCAAATCCAAAACTAGTGCATTTTATTGGCTAAGTACTCTTAAGCTACTTTCTAATTAAACAAAAATAACAATAATAAAATCCTAAACATGCCGGTTATACTAGATAGTATGTCCGAGGAAAAAGAAATACGGTAAGAAAAAACCTAGGAAGAATCAAAATCCCAAAAATTACAAGTGCACCCCTTCCCTTTTTGAAAAGCATGCTTCGTCCCCAAAACATAGAATGTAAAAACAGAAGGAAGGGAACATACTTGCGACGCTCTAAGCACTCCTGTCATCCTGTGGAGGAGGTACCTCCACTGCAATCGTGGTGTATCAATAGAGGGAATGGCTACCCCTCAGTAGTCTCACCCGTCTCTATGACCTCTGGAATCATTGGGGCTGAATGTGGCTCGCCCGAAGGGTGTTTGCCACTCGCAAGCTCTGCTTGGGCTGTGGTGGAGCTACTCGCTCCTCTCTCTCTCAAGCAGCTCTGACTGATGCATGTCGTGAGTCTGCTGACTCTCTAATATTGCCCGCTTGCTCTCTCTTTTCTCTCTTTTTCTCTTCTTCTTTGGGGTCTCGTCTCCTAGATCCTCAGAGACTCTCTTTTTTCCTTTCTCTTTGTCTACTCTTGTGGGATTCCAATAAGCTGCCATATCAAGCTCCTCGTTGATAACGACATCAAGGTCAGAAAGAGTGGGGGCTGCTATGATTGCTTGCTGCCGTGATGACAACTCGACCACTTGTGACATGACCCGAGATTAGACCCTAATCATAAACATGGGAGAAGGAACCCGAGAGGCCCCAAGCCGACCCATGGCATAAGCATACATCTAACTTTATTCATTATAAGCGTAAAACTAAACATAAAACATAGCGGAAACGTAAATGTGATATAGCATATCATGACATACGAAATCACTAGACATACACAGGATGAGTACTACACACTGTCTGAAAGCCTCTACTACATACGATGGATTAATGGGACAACATACGCAACTAACCTGACAAAACCTAAACAAAAGAACATCAAGGTCTGAACATATGGCTCTCGGAACATGAGGACTCACCAACAGGGGTTGATAGCTAACTCTGAATGGACTACTGACGGGGATGATCCTTATAGCCGGAACCTGTATCTTAAGAAGATACAACATAGAAAGTATGCGGTCAATATGTGGAATGTACCGAGTATGAAAGGTAAGTAAAATGGACATTTAAAATATACAAAAGCACATAAAACATCATTGGAGTAGGACAACATGCTCATGACATAAGTATCATAACATAACATATTGTAAGGCTCAAGGTTTTCAAAACATTCATAATACAATTGTAATCATAATCATAAGAGAAAAGCTTTACTTAACATGACTTGAGCCAATATACATAAACATAATCATGCATAAATCATGAGGAACAATGAGAGACTTCTCTTAACCGACATACCCCATATGAGCACACATGGAGCCCGAATTGTAAACCTAGTCGGGAGGCCGTTCATACCTCGCCAAGGGTAGAACCATGAAAGTGTGATATCACCATGAAGAGGGTAATTTGGGCTGGGGACAGTTACAAAGGAGGTCCCAACATACCTACGATGGCACGTAGTTTATGAGATCCGGGGCCCCGAACCTACTCAGTGTTCGATACTACTCCAAAAACATATATAGTGCTTATAGTATATCATGCATGAGTTCATGGGCTAGTTAATTCATGATAATCATAAATATGCTTGTAAATACATGAACTATCCATGAATCAAGCCCGTGAGTCGATCAAAACATAAATTCATAAATCATTGGATCCATGCATACTTGTAGATCATACATGTAACTTGTAATACTCAAATCATGATGGGTAATTGAATAAATTCATATTTCAAATCATAAGTCATGATGGGTTTGTACATATCAACAATTAGAGAGTAGATCATAAATCGATTCATCATAAATCATGCATAATTAGTCTTGATTTGGTAGGAATCAAAATCAATGAATTTAAAATCGAAATTAATGGTAGAATCTGATCTAAATCCAGAAAATGTGATATATATCATAAATCATAAAAACCCATTGGTAATTTATTAGTTTTTCTCAAAATTGAACTTAAAACCCCATAAAATTTTTTTGGATAGATTTTCATGAATTCATAGAGATTGGGCATGGGTGTGAACGGGAACACCCATTTGGAACTTTACATACCTGGGTGAGATTAGATTCTAAAGTTTTTGAATGCGCAAAGATGAATTGATAGGGAGAAGCTTGAAGAATAGGTTGATCTCTATAAAATTGTTCTAACTTGTATGCACGAGTGAGAAGTATGAGTAATCTGAACTTAACCCCATAAAAGGTCATTATTCATACCCAAAAACATTGTAGTTTAGGCCTTAGGAACTTAGGAATCACGAAAAGGCCCTTACTAATTCATAAAAAATTAACTGCCAGGGGGTCGCAATGAGGGACCCAACGATTCGTCCCAACTGGCCACGATCGTGGCCTTGAGTCGTGATATACACTGCCCAAAAATTCTCAGGGGACCCCATGAATCGTGGTGGCTGACCACGACTCATGGTCACCACCCGTGGTGTACACTGTTTTTCCAACTTCTTCAGCTCACTTCCCTTGACCACGGTCGATTCCACGAGTCATGAGGACTGACCACGACTCGTGGTCAGGCCTGTGGTGACTTAAAGTTCCATCTTTCAAACTTTTACCTGTCCCTCACCACGAGTCACCCTACGACTTGTGGTCCATCCTCACGGGTCACAGAACGACTCGTTCTGTGACCTGGTTCAAAATTTCTAGTTTTCCTCGTTTGAACTTCCGGATCTGATCCTTGGGTTCCCGGGGTATACAATATCTCCCCCTTGGGAATATTCATCCTCGATTGTTGGAAAACATGCATAAAATAAGAGATACACAATTATCATTATCAAATACTGATCATTTAAGCTGAAAACCAACGGAATGACTACCTTCGATTCATATCACATAGCTGAACTGATCTCATGCTTCACATACACATCTATACACATAAAAGAAACTTGAACACGTGAACTAAACATGAAAACTTAGTAGAGTGATAGAGCAAAACTGATACCTCAAGTCGGAACTGAGCCGTAGAGAATAAGTGTGGGTATTTAGCAATCATATCCGCTTCGGCTTCCCACGCAGTTCCTTCGACATGTTGATTCCTCCATAATACTTTAACTGAAGCTACTTCCTTGTTCCTTAGCCCCCGAACCTGACAATCAAATATTTCAACTAGAACTTCCTCATAGCTAAGGCTACCCTTTACACCAACGCTGTGCACCGGGACTACTAGAGCTGGATCTCCCAAACATTCTTCAAAAGTGACACATGAAACATGGGATGCACGGAAGATAACTCTTTGGGTAAGTCTAACTCATACGCTACCTTACCAACTCTTTTCATAACCCGGTAGGGACCAACATAACGGGGACTGAGTTTTCCATTCTTTTGAAACCGCATAACTCCCTTCATGGGGGATACCTTCAGAAATACCCAATCGTCCACCTCGAACTCCAACTCTCTCCTCACTTTAGCATACGACTTTTGATGACTCTGAGCGGTTTTTAGCCTGTCCCTTATTAACTGAACCTTCACCATAGTCTCATGAATCGAATCTGGCCCTATCATAACTGCCTGACCAACCTCAAACCATCTGATGGGCGATCTGCACCTCCTCCCATAGAGAACTTTGAACGGTGCCATCTGGATTCTAGAGTGATAGTTGTTATTATAAGCAAACTCAATCAGGGGCAAGTGATCTTCCCAACTACCCTTGAAGTTCATCTCACATGATCTCAACATGTCCTCGAGAGTCTGGATTGTTCGTTCCTCTTGGACATCCGTTTACGGATGGAAGGCTGTACTGAGCTTAACCTGAGTCCCAAGCCCTTTATGAAAAGACCGCCAAAACTGGGAGGTAAACTGAGTACCTCGGTCCGAAATAATAGACAAGGGCACTCCATGTAGCCGAACCAACTCTCGGATATATAGCTTGGCATAATCATCCGCCGAATCTGTGGTCTTCATCGGTAAGAAATGTGCAGCCTTGGTCAATCTATCTACCACCATCCAAATAGAATCATATTATCAGCGAGTATGAGGTAGGCCTGTAATGAAATCCATATTAATATCTTCCCACTTCTAATGGGAATGATAATATCCCGAAGTACGCCTCCCATCCTTTGATGCTCAACCTTTACTTGCTGATAGATCGGGCACTTGGCTACGAATTCTACAATATCCCTCTTCATGCCATTCCACCAATATATTTCTCACAAGTCATGATACATCTTGGTTGCACCTGGATGAATAGAATACCTGGTTTCGTGTGCCTCATGTAGTATCCGACCCCTTAAATCATCCACATCTGGAACACACAAACGACCCTAGTATCGTAGCACACCATCTCCCTCTTGGGAGAAGACCTCCACCTTATGACTTCGAACGGCTTTCTTCAGCTTTACCAAAATCGGATCCTCATCTTGTCTAGCTTTCACACAGTCACCAAGGACGATTCTGATCCGTTTTGCACAACAACACTTCCATCATTTGAGTCGACCAACCTAACTCCCAACCTTGAAAGTCGATGGACATCTTTCACTAGATCCTTCTTTCCTTCATCCATATGGGACACACTCTCCATAGAGAGCCTGCTAAGTGCGTCCGCTACCATATTAGCCTTACCCCGATGGTAAAGGACACTCATATCATAGTCCTTGAGTAGCTCTAACCACCTCCTTTGCCGTAGATTGAGGTCTTTCTGCGTGAACACATATTGTAAGCTCTTGTGGTCCGTAAATACATCCACGTGGACTCCATACAAATAATGTCTCCATATCTTCAATGAGAATACTACCGCGGTCAATTCAAGGTTATGGGTCGGGTAGCTCTTCTCATGGACCTTCAACTGTCTCGAGGCATATGCTATCACTTTCCCTCGCTGCATCAATACACACCCGAGTCTGATTCTTGAAGCATCACAATACACCACAAAACCATCCGTACCTTCGGGTAGGGTCAACACTAACGCGGTAGTGAGTCGAGTCTTCAATTCTTGGAAGCTCTTCTCACAAGCCTCCGACCATTGGAACTTCACCTTCTTCTGAGTTAGCTTGGTCAAAGGTGCTGCAATAGTTGAGAAACCCTCAACAAACCTTTGATAGTAACCAGCTAAACCCAAGAAACTTCGAATATCTGAGGGATTCACCGGTCTAGGCCAATTCTTCATCGCCTCGATTTTCTGAGAATCTACTTTTATGCCCTCGCCTGATACTACATCGCCCAAAAATGCTACCGAGTTCAATCAGAACTCACACTTGCTGAACTTGGCATACAACCGATGATCCTTGAGGGTCTGAAGCACTATTCTCAAGTGAGCGGCATGCTCCTCCTCACTCTGGGAGTATATAAGGATGTCATCAATGAACACAATTACGAACATGTGTAAATATTGCTTAAACACCCTGTTCATCAAGTCCATGAAAGCTGTAGGAGAATTTGTTAGTCCAAAAGACATAACTACAAACTCATAATGGCCATACGTGTCCTAAAGGCTGTCTTCGGGATATCACTCTCCCGAACTCAGAGCTGATGATACCCGGACCTGAGATCAATCTTGGAGAAACACTTGGTACCTGAAGCTGGTCAAAAAAATCATCAATCCTGGGCAAAGGTTACCTATTCTTAACGGTGACCTTGTTCAATTGTTGATAGTTAATGCACATCCGAAGCGAACCATCTTTCTTTTGGACAAATAACAATGGTGCACCCCAAGGAGACTTGCTCGGTCTGATAAAGCCCTCTAACAGGTCCTTCAACTGATCCTTCAACTCCTTTAGCTCGGCTGGAGCTATTCTGTAGGGAGTGATAGATATAGGCTGCATGTCAGGAAGAAGATCAATACCAAAATCAATCTCCCGCTCGAGAGGAACAGCTAGCAAATCATCGGGAAAGACCTCGGGGTACTCACGCACCATCAGAACTGACTGGATAGTTGGGGTCTCGGACTCAACATCCTTAACCCAGAATTATCTTCCTGGCTTTAAGATATGAAATAAATCGACTTGGTGGTACAGCCGAACCACCCTTCCATTTCAAAGCTGATTCGCCCGGTAAATGGAATTCCACCGCAATTGTCCTACAATTTATAGAAGCATAACACGCATACAATTAATACATGCCAAGAATAATATCAAAGTCGGTCATGGCTAACTCTACCAGGTCTGTGGAGGGGACGTTATGCAATATAGTGACCAGGCATCCTCTATACACCTGCCTAGCTACAATCGAGTCACCGACAGGAGTAGAAATTGAAAATGGTTCTGACAGAGTCTCGGGACTAACTCTAATGCTACTAGCAATGTAAGGGGTCACAAACGACAAGGTAGCTCCCGGATCTAGAAAGGCATAAACATCAATATGAAAAACACGCAACATACCAGTGACCACATCTGGGGAGACCTCCTGCTCCTGGCGGGGTACTAAAGCATAATACTTGTTTTGACACTGACCGCCGATTGAACTAGTTGAGTCACCCTACTAGGGGGACGTGCTACTGGAGCAGCAGAACTGGATGCTGGCATACGGGATCCACCGACCCCTGATCTAGATGAAGGGCAATCCCTGAGTCTGAGTCCAGGTTTGCCATACCTGAAACAAGTGTCTGAGCCAACTAGGCACCTCCCGGGGTGATTCTTGCTGCAACCCGCACAAACTGGGAAAGTGCGCTCCACCTGCATGCTACCCTGGCCTCTCTAATCTAAAGTCCTGCTCCTCCGATCCCCTATGAATCTAGATGGTGTGCTAGCCGATGATGGGGATGGAACAAAAGACCTATGCTGGGACTGCTGACGCTGTCCATCCCCTGACTTGACCTGATAAGTCTCGTAACTGTCAGTCCTGGTCCTCTTCGCCTCTCTCTGTCTCCGATATACCAACTCCATCTACTGAGCATGCAACACAATACGGGAAAAATCTATATCCCGATGTAACATGGCAATCCTGCAGTCCTTATCCAGATAGTCCGCCACTCTATCTACAAAACGACTCACCCGAGCCCTCTAATCCACCACCAACTTTGGGGCATACTTGGATAGACGTGTGAACTCCAATGCGTACTCCTGCATGGACATTTCACCCTTCTTCAAGTTAACAAACTCGACCGCCTTTTTCTCCCTCATCTCCCAAGGGAAGAATCGATCCCAGAATGCAGTGTGGAACTCTTCCTAACCAATAGGGCCTGCGCCCACTACCCTAACATATTTCCACTATTTAAAACATATGTGAGCCACCCCTTTTAGTTTATAGGAGGCCAAATCAACGCAATCCCCATTGGTCACCCCCATAACCTGGGTGATCTTTAGAATCTCCTCGATGAAATCATGTGGATCCTCGTCCACCTTGGACCCAAGGAAATTCGGAGGGTTCATCCTCAAGAAATCTCTAATCCGGGCTGCTGCCGCATTGCCATTCTGTGGAATATGTGCAACAGCCTGCTGGTTGACCTGAGCGGTCAAGGACTGCGCCAACATATGGATAGCCGCCCAAAACTCCGCGTGGGAAACTGGCTCTGGTGCATGGGGCTCCTGAATAGGTGGGGCCTGCTGATGCCCATGATCATTGCCATCTCCGTGGTCTTTACCATTTTCATTTCTCCTTCCGTTCATTCTTTTGGGAACCATGATTCTGCAATCGTGAATAACATGAATTAGAAGGATAGAAGGACCTTGCATCGCATGACATAGATCATGAAAGAAGGGAACATTTTCTAAACGTCTCGAAGCCTCTTCGTCATAAGTGTGGCGTGCTTCACACCCATGAAAAAGACTCTACTCAATGCGGCTTTCAGACACCCTAGGACACTTCAAAACTATGGCTCTGATACAAAGTTTGTCACGACCTGAGATTAGACCCGGATCGTAAACATGGGACAAGAAACCCGAGAGGCCCCAAGCCGACCCATGGCATAAGCATACATCTAACTTTATTCATTATAAGCGGAAGACTAAACATAAAACATAGCATAAACGTAACGTGACATAGCATATCATGACATACGAAATCACTAGACATACTCAGTCTGAGTACTACACACTGTTTGAAAGCCTCTACTACATACGATGGATTGACGGGACAACATCCCCAACTAACCCGGCAAAGATGAAACAAAAGAACATCAAGGTCTGAACATATGGCCCTCGGAATATGAGGACTCACCAACAGGGGCTGATAGTTAACTCTAAATGGACTACTGACGGGGATGAGCCTGATAGCCGGAACCTATATCATATGACGATACAACATAGAAAGCATGCGGTCAGTATGTGGAATGTACTGAGTATGAAAGGTAAGTAAAATGGACATTTATAATATATAAATGCTCATAAAACATCATAGGAGTAGGACAACATGCTCATGACATAAGTATCATAACATAACATATTGCAAGGCTCAAGGTTTTCAAAACATTCATAATACGATCGTAATCATAATCATAATCATAAGAGAAAATCTTTACTCAACATGACTTGAGCCAATATACATAAACATAATCATGCATAAATCATGAGGAACAGTGGGAGACTTCTCTTAACCGACATACCCCATATTAGCAGACATGGAGCCCGACTTGTAAACCTAGTCGGGAGGCTGTTCATACCTTGCCAACGGTAGAACCATGAAAGTGTGATATCACCATGAAGAGGGCCATTTGGGCCAGGGACAGCCACAAAGGAGGTCCCAACATACCTACGGTGACACGTAGTTTATTAGATTCGGGGAAGAACTTGGGCCCTGAACCTACTCGGTGTTTGATACTACTCCCAAAATATATATGTGCTCATAGTATATCATGTATGAGTTCATGGGATAGTTTATTCATGATAATCATAAATATTCTTGTAAATACGTGAACTAGCCATGAATCAAGCCCGTGAGTACATGTAACTTGTAATCCTTAATTCATGATGGGTAATTGAATAAATTCATATTTCAAATCATAAATCATGGTGGGTTTGTAAATATCAACAATTAGAGAGTAGATTATAGATTGATTTATCATAAATCATGCATAATTAGGCTTGATTTGGTAGGAATCGAAATCAATGAATTTATAATCGAAATTAATGGTAGAATCTGATCTAAATCCATAAAATATGATATATATCATAAATCATAAAAACCCATTAGTAATTCATTAGTTTTTCTCAAAATTAAACTTAAAACCCCATAAGATTTTTTTGATAGATTTTCATGAATTCATAGAGATTGGGCATGGGTGTGAACGGGAACACCCATTTGGAACCCTACATACCTGGGTGAGATTAGATTCTAAAGTTCTTCAATGCCCAAAGATGAATTGATAGGGAGAAGCTTGAAGAATAGGTTGATCTCTCTAAAATTGTTCTAAGTTGCATGCATGGGTGAGAAGAATGAGTAATTTGAACTTAAACCCATAAAAGGTCATTATTCATACCCCAAAACATTATAGTTTAGGCCTTAGGAACTTAGGAATTACGAAAAGGCCCTTACTAATTCACAGAAAATTAACTGCCAGGGGGTCCAAACGAGAGACCCAATGATTCGTCCCCACTGGCCACGACTCATGGCCTTGAGTCTTGATATACACTGCCCAAAAGTCCTTAGGGGACCCCACCAATCATGATGGCTGACCACGATTCATGGTTACCACCCATGGTGTACATTGTTTTCCCAACTTCCTCAGCTCACTTTCCTTGACCACGACTAACTCTATGAGTCGTGAGGACTGACCACGACTCGTGGTCAGGCCCGTGGTGACTTAAAGTTACATCTTTCAAACTTTGCCCCGTCCCTGACCATGAGTCACCCTACGACTAATGGTCCATCCTCACGGGTTATAGAACGACTCGTTCTGTGACCTGGTGCAAAATTTCCAATTTTCCCCATTTGAATTCCCGGCTCTGATCCTTGGGTTCCTAGGGTTTAACAACTTGACTCCAAAAAGCCCCCAACTTCTCATGGAGGCACCCTGTATTAGTTTTCTCGGCCATGCGCATGTTGAATCTGCTCTCAAACTCATCTAATCTGGCATGTAGGGCCTGTGCAACTGTCTCTATCTTAGCCTTTAACCAAGGGTTGACATTCTCCATCATTGACTGAACCTTCTTCTCAGCTATGGTCAGTCTCTTTTCCAGCTTTTGGAGAAATTAATGAGGCTCTAGGATGTACCCGACTGGAGTCTGGCTTGGGAGGCTTATAGGTGGTGCGGCAGAGGTGCTAGGAGATGTATCTGAATGACCGACATCAGTAGCTAGTGTCTCACCCTGCTCTTGTAAAGTGGGGGGAATTCACTTGTGCACCCCCAATTGACCATGATAGTGGGACTGCAGTGGAAAGTGGGGCCCGACTTACTTGTTTCATCTCATCCCAGATTAGGCTAATGTTAGCAATCCGTTTTCCTCCAATTAGGTGCTCCTCACCATGACACACCTTGATGTCCGCCTCTGTGCACAATTTAAAAACGAGGCTCGAGAATGGGATGGTAGTGCTCAATCCCATATCCCAATCCCTCATCTCCTCTGCAATGACCCTTGGGATATTGATGGGATATCTGGACATGATACAAGCCACCAAAGTTTCTTTGTCTACGCTGAGGGCATTATCATTAATAGTCGGTGCTAACCGATGGCGCACTAACATCCAACAGGCCTTTTCTATGAAGTTAAAGAGTTCTTTGTGACCTACTTGCCGCAAGTGATCCATTCTGCCTCCTCTTTGTCCTCAGCGATTACGCCAGACAAACCTTGAATCTGCCTCAGCCTCTCATCAAAACCAAGCTGCTTGATCTATTTCAAAGCCTCCACTCGATAGTCATATTCTGGCTTAGCATATGGTGGTATGATCTAGGGCTCATATAATACCCGAGCAATAGTGTGCTCGGATATATCAATCTCTCGGCCTCTAACCAGGATGCTCTCCTTCTTGGGCTGATCTTTTAACTCCTGCCCCTCTTTCGCTTTATGCTCCATGGTTGCCAAATAATTGGCGTAGAACTCCCAGATGATTTTTGGAGTGTATCGGTTCGGGGCCCTATCCATCCAATCAAATCCATAGAAGCTGAATATCTGCTTCATCTCCTCCACCTCGTTCAATGAATTTGTGAGAATTTGCGTCTCTTCTTGAATGCTCCGTCTAGGTTTGTTCTTGGTAGTGAGGGCAATGCGCTATTCATATTTTTCTTATGCTCTTGGTACTCTCCACTGGATGGTGCGGTTCTCTCTAGGCAGAGTATGCTCCTGCTCGGCATTTGGTGCCTCCTCCTCTGATCCGTACTCACTGTTTGCATCTCCGGATTGGGCCTCCTTAGACCCCTCTTCTTCATTTGAGCCGCTTCCAGACTCTTGGTCTCTTTCCTCCACTCCCTCCTCAGACTGGGGAGCACCGACAAATGTGGCAGTGGCCGCCACGGCCTGGGCTTTGGCTTTCGCGCTAGTGGTGCGGGTCCTATCAATATTTGATGTATCGACCAAGTATTCCTCTAATGAACCAATAGGGGAGTTACCCTCTTGTTTGGATTCAGAGGTCTTATCAAGCAATGTCTTTCTAGTAGTTGCCTTTGGTGCTTTACGTTTCCACATCATTGTACCTGTGGAGAAAAAGGGTTAGAATTCGAAATCTGAGAAAAAGAAAGCAAGAAAAATTCCTCTGTAATGTATCACGGGTCAATAGTATGGGTCGTACCTTGGAGGTACGATTTGTACTGAGACCCGTAATATCTCAAGTTAATGTTACGCCTCTGAGGTACGACTCATACCATGAAGGTACGATCCATACCATAAGTCGTATGAGGATGCCCCTTTAAAACAATTGTTCTGTATTTTTCCAAGACTCATGGTATGACTCGTTAGTCGATTCCATGAGTCGTAGAAAGGATCGTACTGTCACTTGTGGACTTTACCCTTTTCAGATTCTTGGTACGACTGTCAGGTATGACTCATAGAAGTAAACCACGAGATGTACTAGGAATCGTACCTCATGATTGTTACAAATTTGGCTTGGGACAGTCCCAACGAGCCATCCTACGAGTCATAGTATAAAACCACGAGTCGTAGGAAGGCTTGTGAAGCTTGTTCCTACCCAAGTCCAGGCATGCATTTAACATGTTTTACAGTTACCAATTCCTCCCCTTTTTTTTTTATCAAAACCCGTAACTCAATTTGAACAGATCAATGAGCAATTATTTTACAAGTTCAATCCCCTACCCAGTCGCACACATTTTGTTCACATCCCTGGTCATTGTCCTTTTTTAATTTTTTAAGCATTGAGCAGGCTCTCAGGGATTAAGCAGCTTTGCATCAAGCACACAAGTCATACTTATCAAATTCAAAGAAATACACTTACTTGAATGCTCATAACTTTGACTGTCTATCAAAACTAGGGTTAGGATAGGGGTTCTCGGTGTAATCTGAGCAAGAACTTGCTCAATTGAACTTTGATGTTGAGTTACGGGTGTGAGTGATGTTCTGTGAATTTACAACACTATGGACGCTCAAAACTAAGAAAATAACATGGACTTAGGTGTATTTATGTGGATATGAGACACTTTTCGTTTGATTTCAGGATAAATGAGTGTTGGAACAATAAATTGTTAAAGGAAGCTAAAAGTGTGTAAAACAGGGCAAAAAGTGCAGACCACAGTACGATCCGGAGGATGGACCTACGAGTCGTACTGAGGGCCTTGATCAAAAGCTGACAGTTTAACTTGGAAGACTGAACTTATGAGACTTGTCACGGATCGTACCATGGTGGTACAAGTCATGGTAAGCCAGTCGTGATGAAATCCAGAAGAATTGCAGATAAGGCGATTCTTAGTACGAGAGCACCCTACGACCCGTGAGATGAAGGTACGAGTCGTACCATACCGGTCGTGGTGAAGTTCAGAAAAAGTTCAAAAGATCAGGATCAAGCCATGAGTGTCAATGTACGAGTCATAGCATGTTGGTACGAATCGTACCTTGACCCAACACTTA
>JACEIK010003342.1:139130-153404 GCA_018107945.1 Datura stramonium | reverse complement strand
ATTGTGTTGATAAGCATGATTTTTTACATTTGTATCTTTTAAATAATTTTTTGTAATTAAAAGTCAAAGAATACACTTAAAGAAGTTCAAAAATTTAAAGGCAAATTACATCAAAATATGTAAGTGAAAGAAGAAGAATGAAAAAATTGGCTTCATATTTACTGATCCACAAACTCACAATAATGGCTAAATTAAAAGTTCACAACCACATTGAGTTTATCAAAATTGTAAGTGCGAGGAGTGATGTGTTGTGAGCTTACAACACTTTCAATGCTTAAAATTGAGAAAATAACATGGACATAGGTATGTTTATATGGACATGAGGCACTTTTACTTTGATTTCAGGAAAAATAAGTGTTGGAGAAAAAATGTGTAAAAAAAATCCTAAAAATCTAGAAAAAATCCAAGTACAAGTCTCAGTACAAGCAGTACCTTGATTTTATGATACATACTGAGAACCGTGGTAAAGGTTAGAAGGTTGGATTAAGAGGAAGATAGCATACGACTCTCAGTACGAGGTGTATTGGAGCCATGGAATTGTTCAAAGAAATTTGCACAAAGGCAGTCTCTTGGTACGGATGGACTCACGGATTGTAGCACCAACATACGACCCATACCATGAGCTGTGGTAAACTTCAAGAGATTATAAAAAACATGGAAGAACTTCAGACACAACAAGCGGTACGAGTTGTAGGAGGAAGGTACGACGCGTACCACACACTCGTGGGAAACTTCAAAAGATGTTAAAGTTCTTAGGGTCAAAACACGAATGCATTGTATGACTCGTAGGACTGTGGTATGAGTCGTACCAACCTTCCAACACTTAGAAAAATATGCAAGCAGCCAAGGATATACGTGAAGCAGGTACGACCCGTACAATCCTGCTACGGGTCATAGGTCCAATCGTGATACAGTGGGTTCCAGATATGGAAAATTCCCTATTATCTTAGGAAAAGGTTTCTAATCTCTATATAAATATCTTTTATGTTTTATTTTAGTAAGAGAACATAGGAACGAAGTAATAGAGGCATGTGAAGAATATTATTTGTGAATTTTTATCATGTTTTGGAGAGCAATTCTTGGGATCAAACTTTTGATTTCATACATTGTTCTTGAGATTGTTCTTTGATATTCAGATCTGGCTTTCTTCCAATTGTTGCTGTAAGTATTTTATTATATGTTTGTCTATGAATGCAAATTGTAATCTTACAACCATGAGAGGCTAAAACCTCCACAACTAGAGGTTGTGGGAACCATGTTGGAATAATGAAATAGGATTACACAAAAGTGATCCAAAATCAATCTAACAGCTTATATAGTATTCTCTTCATCTCTAAACGTTTCTTAACGGTGTAAAACATTAGGACTTGCCCAAATTCTTTAATTGCTTGAACCTAGAGAAGTAGAGATTAGGAAAACAGAATTATAAGAAAGCCTAGGTCTTTATGATCATTGTATTAACTTGAGTTGTGATCGCAGGATAGTAAAATTTGAAACATATTGATAATGGTTAGCTTGAAATCGTTCATGAGACCTGACCCAGTAATTGAGTATAGTCATCCAATAGGGATGAACCAGTCATTTGGATGAACCCTAGTTATTAGTACTACAAGTAAGCGTTGGGATTGATCACGTGTGTATACCCAAAGTAGTTATGAACCCATAGGGAATACACTTACCCTAGTTATTTGAAAATCTTAATATAAGTAACAACTATAATCTTGTTTTAATATTATTTTCTTTGAAACCTCCAATATGAAGATAACTCACCAACAAGTTCAATTACCGGTATTAGTCTAGATCTTACCCTATTCCATGTGGGTTCGACCCCAACCTCTTAGTTGGGTTCTTTATTGAAAACGTCTTCTTCATACTTCTCCAGGAAGTATGAGTTTAAGAGTTATCAAAAAGTGGCGTCATTGTCAGGGAATATGGCTAAGATTATATTAATTACTTGTATTTGACTTTTAGTTGTTATATCCTGAATTATGTTTTCTTTTTGTTTTTTGGATATCCACAGGTTGTCACTTGGTGAATACCAAGTACTCGTCGGAGTGGAAACCCCCTAATTTTATTGGATATCGAACTAAAAAGAACACTGCAAAAGATGGAGAACCAAGAGCAGAGAGATGCCCGTATTGCTGAAGAAGTTAGGCAAGCTGCACTTTTGGATGCGTAGGATGCTCAAGATGAGGTTTTCAATGTCTCCATGGAAGAGGCAATAGAGGTAAAAGATATGCCCCTCAATTCATCGATGAGGATGACCCGGACATTAATGAAGTCGGGTCAACCAGGGCTATTGTACTACCACCATTGATTGCTAGAGAAAAATTTAACATCACTAGCACCATGATACAATTATTGAACATTAAAAGGGTGTTTAGTGGTCATGCAGCTGATGATTCAAACCTGCACCTGATAATTTTTATGGGAATATGCAACGCGTACAGGTTGCCTAGAGTCAGCCAGGATGCTATAAGGCTGACTCTTCTCCTTTTCTATGTATGGGGAGGCCACTTTATAGTTATTAGAGTTTCCCAATGACTCCATTACCAATTGGAGGGAGCTCAAGTAAGCTTTTCTAGAGAGATAATTTCTACCCTCCAAGATACTGCAGCTTAAGGATGAAATCTATAATTTTCGATAACTGAAGACTGAGTCACTTCATGAAACCTGGTTGAGGTTCAAGAAGAAATTGACCAAGTTCCCGATCCACCAAATTCTTGATGACAGTAGAGCATGGCACACCCACAAAGTAGTAGCAGACACAGTGGCAGGAGGAGCACTGATAAGCCACACCTGGGAGCAAGATGCCACTATTCTAGAAAGAGTAACAAAATTAAATAGAACATGGCACACCCGTGAAGTAAAAACAACGACTGGTACATATGTGGTTGGTTTGCTGCATACTAATGAAGGAAGGAAGAAGAACGTTACCAGGAATTGGCTCATATGTGCGTATTATAGGAATTGCTTACTAAGCATATCATGGGAGCTGGAGCCAGAAAGGTTAATGAACTGGGCACACCAGGATAGGAATCAGGGCTTAACTACTCATATTCCGAAGAGGAGTCAAACTTCTTGGACAACCAAGTGGCGGGTTTTCAAGCCAACGCCCAAGGGTCTGGACAAGACACTTGGTGCCAAGGATCTGGGAACCAAGGTCAGAACCAATATAGAGACAATTACAACTGGAATGGGTACAAAGACAAAAGCTGAGGTTGTGAGCACGAGGGAGATTTGAGAATGAATAACGATTATCACAATGATCGAGCAGGATTATACGTGCCTCCTAATGCACGTGAGGGGGAGGATGGATAGTCAAAGTTAGAGAGCATGATGGTTGAGATGATAAAGAAGGTGAGATCCACAGATGATTAGTCGAAAGACATCCATAGTGATATATCGAGCATGGGTCAGAGTGTGGAGTCAGATGCTACGGCTATCAAGTAGATTGAACAGCAGCTAGGGGAACTGTTAGCATCCATGAACCCTAGGAAAAAGGGTACACTACCTAACAACTCAATCCAGAATCCAAAGAATGATGGTCACTGCATGGCTGTGATGACTAGGAGTGAAAGATAATGATTGATCCCCCTCTATTGGTTGTAGTTGGAAGGAAGAGAGAAAAAGTAATCGAGGATGAGGAAGATGTTGGTGAGAATGAGCATAATGAGGATGTTGAGTTGACTGAGGCTTCAAGTATTGAAAAGGGGCTTGAAGCTAAACAAGGAGAGAAGCAAGGAGCTACACAAATTTACAAGGCTATTCCACGACCACCGCCACCATTCCCTCAATGAACTAAGAAGGTGGAGAATGGTAAGTTTCAGAAATTCCTATCAATGCTCAAACAGTTGTCTGTAAACATACCATTGGTTGAGGCATTGGAACAGATTCCAGGATATGCCAAGTTTATGAAGGACCTTGTCACAAAAAAAAGGTCTGTGAGCTATAAGCCTGTGGATAATGTGCATCATTGTAGTGCTATAGCCTCACGGGTCCTTGCCCAGAAGAAGGAAGATCCAGGTGCCTTCATAATTTTATGTACAATTGGCGATGTTGAGTTGGCAAGGGCACTCTATGATTTGGGAGAAAGCATCATTTTGATATCGTTAGCTGTGTTTAAGTAGATGGGCTTGGGAGCTCCCACACCGACTACTATGTAGCTACTGATGGTCGACAGAACTGTGAAGAATCCTGTGGGGATACTATTCGATGTGCTTGTTAAAGTTGATAGATTCATATTCCTAGCAGACTTCGTGATCCTTGACTACAAGGTTGATTTTGAGGTCCCCGTCATTTTGGAGCGACCATTCCTTGCCACTAGGAGAGCCTTAGTAGATGTGGAGGCTGGCCAGTTGAAGTTCAGACTCAATAAAGAATCACCTTCAATGTCTGCGAGTCAATGAAGCAACCGAAGGAGTACAGAGTTGTCTCAACAATAGAGGATGAATCTGAGTTTCTTGATGAAGTCTGAGTAGTAAAGAGACTTGCATTGTGCTGCGACATAAAATCAGGCACTTCTTGGGAGGCAACCCAAGTGGTGGTTTGGTGAATTCTGAGTAACTGAATCACCTGCATCATGTCGTGACGTTAAATCAAGCGCTTCTTGGAAGGCAACCCAAGTTAATTAACTTATGTGTGTTTAGTGTGCAGGGGAAATTAAAATAGGTGGCCAAAAAATTGTTGTACAGGCAGGTGCTACAGGTCACAGTATGACTCGTAAGAGGACGGGCCATAGTACGAGTCATTGTAAGAAGCAGAGAGTTATTTCATTGCATAAGTTTAGGGTAAGGTTGGTCCTATGACTCATAACTTCATTGTACAGGTCGTAATACTCACTATGGTTATGAACTATGAAAAGGATGGACCTTAATAAAAGAAATACCTATGATTCATAGTACGAATCGTACCCCCATTGTATGAGTCATAAGATGTGCTTGTAGGTCCATAGATAAGTTTCTCAATCTCTCTGTTACGGGTTGAAGGGATGAGGCGTAGGGCCTTCCTACTACTTGTTGTACGAGTCGTTATGGGTCAAAAATTTTAAAATCACTTGACTCGGCCCAAATTTTTCAAATCTGCCCTATAACCTATTTAAACTCAAACAAATTATACCTTTCTCCCACTCACTCAGAACCGAAGTCACGACCATAAATCATGACTCCCTCACACTCGTAACTCAAAATCAAAGATCGATTTAGCAAGTTCTTGCTCAGTTAACACAGAGAATCCCAACTTCCAACCCTATTTTCTGGTTGCCAGTCAAAGTAAGCAGCATTCAAGTAAGTTTATTTGTTGAATTTGATAAGTATGACCTGTGTGCTTGATGCAAACCTTCTTAATACCTGAGAGTCCTCTCAATACTTGAAAAATTAAAAAAGGACAATGACCAGGGATGTGAACAAGTTGTGTGCGACTGGGTAGGGGATTTAACTTGTAAAAATTGCGCATTGAATAGTTAAACCTGAGTTACGGGTGGTGATTAAAAAAGAGAGGAATGGGTAACTTTACAACATGATTAAATGAATGCCTGGACTTGGGGAATTCTGAGTACCCAACACCAAAGTAAAATCCCCAGCAATCTAAATAAAAAATAAGGCAGGGAAAGGCTTCACAAGCCTTCCAACAACTCGTGGTTTCATACTACGACACGTAAGATGGCTTGTTGGGACTGTCCCAAGCCAAAATTGTAAAAATCATGAGGTACGAATCCTAGTACAGCCCGTGGTTTCCTGCTACGAGTCGTACCTAAAAGTCATACTAAGAATCTGAAAGGGGTCAAGTCCATAAGTGACAGTATGATCCTTCTTACAACTTATGGAATTGACTCACGGGTCGTACCATGAGTTGTGGAAAAATATAGAATATTGTTTTTAAAGGGGCATCCTCATATGACTCGTGGTACGGATCGTACCTTCATGGTACGAGTCGTACCTCAGAGGCGTAACATTGACTTGAGATATTACGAATCTCTGTACGAATCATACCTCCAAGGTATGACCCGTACGGTAGACCCGTGATAAATTACACAGGATTTTTTTCTTGCTTTCTTTTTCTCAGATTTGGAATTCTAATCATTTTTCTCCACAGGTACAATGACGTAGAAACGAAAAGCATCCAAGGACACTGCTCGGAGGATGTGGCTTGATGAGACCTTAAAATGTGATCTAGCAGGGAACTCCCCTAGTGGTTCATTAGAGGAATATCAGGTTGATACATCTTATATAGACAAGACCCAAACCACTAGGGCAAAGGCTAAATCCCAGGCCATGGTGACCATTGCCACATCTGTTGGTGCTTCCTAGCTGAGGATGGAGCGAAGGAAAGAGCCCAGATTCTGGGAGTGGCTCTAATGAAGAAGAAGGGTCTGAGGAGGCCCAATCTGGAGATGCAAGCGGTGAGTCTGGATCAGAGGAGGAGGCACCCAATGCTGAGAAAGAGCAGACTCTGCCTAGGGAGAATTGCACCATTTGGTAGAGTGTACCAGGAGCCCGGGAAATTATAAACAGGGAATTGCTCTTACCACCAAGAACAAACCTAGGCAGCGCATTCAAAAAGAGCCACGGATCCTCATGAATTCATTGAACGAGGTGGTGGAGATGAAGAAGATATTTAGCTTCTACAAATTTAACTAAATGGCTAGGGCCCCGGATCGATACACTTCAGAAATCATCTGGGAGTTCTACGCCAATTATTTGGAAACCATGGAGCAGAAAGTGAAATAGGGGCATAAGTTGAAAGATCAGCCCAAGCTAGAGAGCGTCATGGTTAGAGGCCGAGAGTTTGATATATCCGAGCGCACTATTGCTCAAGTATTATATGGGCCCCAGTTCTTACCACCACATGCTACACCAGAATATGACTATCAGGTGGAGTCTTTGAAATAAATCAAGTAGTTTGGTTTTGACAAGAGGCAGAGGCAAATTAAATGGTTGTCCGGAGTGATTGCTAAGAACAAAGAAGAGGCAGAATGGGTCACTAGTGGCAATCAAGTCACAAAGAAATCTCTAAACTTCATAGGTTGACCCTGACTGTAAATAATAACACCTTCAGTGCAAACAGAGCAGCTTTGGTGGCTTGTATCATGTCCAAATACCCTATCAACATCTTGAGGGTCATTGTAGAGGAGATGCGAGATCGGGCTATGGGATTGAGCACTACCATCTCATTCCCGAGTCTCTCATTCAGATTGTGCATAGAGGTAGGTATCAAGGTGCATCGTGGTGAGGCGCACCTGATTGGAGGATAGTGAATTGTTGATATTGGCCTAATTTGGGATGAGATGAACCCGGTCGGGCCCGACTTTCCACTGCAGTCCCATTATCACAGACAGTTGGGGGCGCATAAGTGAATGCCCCCACTTCATAGGAGTAGGGAGAGACACTAGCTACAGATGTCGGTCATTTAGATGCAGCTCCTACCACCTTTGCGCACCACCTATGAGCCTCCCAAGCCAGACTCTAGCCGGGTACATGCTAGTACCTCAGGAATTTCTCCAAAAGCTAGCCAAGAGATTGACTATAGCTGAGAAGAAGGTTCAGTCGATGATGGAGAATTTCAAGCCTTGGGTAAAGGCTAAGATTGAGACAGCTGCACAGGCCCTACACGCTAGACTAGACAGTTTTGAGACAAGGTTCGACATGTGTACGGTTGAGCAGACTGACATAGGCAGCCTCCGTGAGGAGTTGGGGGCTCTTCGAAGTCAAGTGGCTGAGCTATCATCATGGCAGCCAACAATTATAGTAGCCCCCACTCTTCTTGACCTTAGTGCTAGTATTGACGAAGTTCTTGATCTGGCGGCTTATTAGGAGCCCAAAGGAGCAGAGACGGAGAAAGGGAAAAAGAGGGTCCCTGAGGATGTTGGACACAAGACCCCAAAGAAGAAGAAGAAGAGAGAGAAGAGAGAGCGCAAGAAGGCAAGATTAGAGAGTCAGCAGACTCACGACGTGCATTAGTTAGAGCTACTTGAGAGAGCTAGAGGAGCGGGTAACTCCACCATGGCCCAAGCAGAGCTTGCGGGTGGAAAGGACCCTTCGGGAGAGGCACATTCAGCCCCTACTATTTCATAGGTCATAGAGACTGCCATTACTACTGAGGGGTAGCCACTCCCCTTATTAATACACCAGTGAGTGCGCCGGCCACCGCCACTGCAATGATAGCAGTAGAGATATCTCCTTTGCAGGATGACAGGAGCGTTTAAAGAGTTGTAGGTATGTTCCCTTCCCTCTGTTTTCACATTCTATGCTTTGAGGACAAAGCATGCTTTTTAAAAAGGGGAGAGGTGTACTTTTATTTTTGGATTTTTTATTTGTTTGAGGATTTTTCTTAATATGTTTCTTTTCCCTCGGGCATGCTATATAGTAGAACCAACATGTTTAGGATTTTATTTTTATGATTTTTTTTAATTAGAAAGTAGCTTAGGAGTACTCAGCCAATAAATTGCACTACTTTTGGATTTGTAAAGATTGACCCTGTTTAAAATTTTTTGATGATTAGTTGTGTACTTGCGATTGCAAAGCATGATTTCTTTGGATCTTTTTATGTCATTATTAGCTTGGATAGTTCTTATTAAGCCATGTATAAACCGGACAGGTAGAGTGAATGCAAGACATGTACCATGAGTGAGTGAGGTCTGATACCTAGTGCAATACTGCGTAGAGGATCTAGGACTTCTCTGACTGGTCTTTACATAGATTTTAGGATGGTTGGTTAGGAAAAGATCATAGGCCATTTTTGTTTAGCCCATTTTTAGCTTAAATGACCCTACCAAAATGATATGATTCTCTAGATCCTAATTTTGAGCCTTAAATGAACCATTTTTCTCTAATTAACCAATTAACCGTACCCATTTTCATAATAAAACTATTTTGGCTCTAGTCCCTCCTTGGACATTGCAAACCTTAACATAGGCAAAATACCTAAGCTGATGGCAGCTAAAGTAGGGGTGCATAAATAGGGAATGTGAAAAAGGAAGAGAAATAGAAAAGGTGAAAAATGAGGTGTGGTGTGACAAAAGAAAAAGAAAAAAGAAAGAAAAAAATTGAAAAAGAAGTACAAAAAGAGTAAAATGCATAAAAGTCTGAAAAAAAACATACCACACTCATACAAGTGTATAAAAGGGGTGAAAAGGGAGGGAAATGTGGAAGGAATAAAAGGGTGAAAAAGTGAAAAAAATTGAGCCACATATATGTAGTTTCAAGGAGGGGTTTAGTCATTCAAAAGATTCCACATCTATCGCACACAGCCCGAAAGTCTACATTACAAGACAAAGCAAGTCCTATATTGATCCTAACTTGACCATCTGACAAACTAAAGTAGAGAAAACAAGGGCAAGACTATGGTATCCGATATCCAGTATTTGAAACTTTTTTATGAGGGTGAGAGTCTTACTTATTCAGTTCCATATTTCATATTTTATTGTATTTATGAGTGGGGGACTTCATTTGCTGTAAGGTTACATGGCCTGTGTTTAATTCTACTAGTGGTCTGTGTGAAAAGCATTGGTGATGACTTGACTATCTGTTAATAGCCAGATGACATATCTTAATCCTTGTTTATCATGTTTTGTGCTTGCTTGATGTGCATGTACTGATTTGGTTCAGGGGAAAAAAGGTCAAAAGCTGTTTGAGTTTATAGTTGCAAATTTTGGTTGATTGTTGGTTGTAGTATCCTAGTTTTATTTTCTAGTTAAGCGTCGTGTTTAGTTTTAGTTTTATTTGCCTGAGGACATTCAAAAGTCTTAAGTTAAGGGTGTTGATGTGCTGTGAGTTTACAACACTTTGGATGCTTAAAATTGAGAAAATAACATGAACTTAGGTATGTTTTATGGATATGAGATATTTTTACTTTGATTTCAGGGAAAATAAGTGTTATAGAAAAAAATGTGCAAAAGAAGCCTAAAAATGCAAAAAAACAGCCAAGTACGAGTCTCACTATGAGTTATACCTTGATTGTTTGAGCCGTACTGAGAACTATGGTGAAAGTCAAAAGGCTGGATTAAGAGGAAGGCAACATACGACTCTCAGTACGAGCCGTGACCGAAGTCGTGGAATTTTTCAGATAAATTTGCACAAAGGCGGTGTCTTGGTACAGATGGACTCATAGATCATAGCACTAACATACGACCCGTATCATAAGTTGTGGTGAACTTCAAGAGATCATCAAAAACTGGGCAGAACTTCAAACACAAAAAGAAGTACGAGATGTAGGAGGAAGGCACGAGGCGCATCGCAATACTCATGGAAAACTTCAGAAGATGTCAGAGTTCTCACAGCCAAACCACAGATGCATTGTACGACTCCTAGGACTATGGTATGAGTCGTATCAGCCTACCAACACTTAGACAAATTTGTAGCAGCCAAGGAAGTACGAGAAGCAGGTACGACCCGTACAATCCTGCTACGGATCTTAGGTCCAATCGTGATACAGTCGGCGCCAGATATGGAAAATTTCCTGTTAGCTTAGAAAAAGGTTTCTAATGTCTGTATAAATATCTTTTATATTTTATTTTAGTGAGATAACATAGGAACGAAGTAATAGAGGCATGTGAAGAGTATTATTTGTGAATTTTTATCATATTTTGGAGAGAAATTCTTAGGATCCAACTCTTGATTTCATACATTGTTCTTGAGATTGTTCTTTGATATTCAGATCAAGTTTTCTTCCAATTGTTGCTACAAGTATTTAATTATGTATTTGTCTATGAATGTAAATTGTAATCTTACAACCATGAGGCTAAAACCTCCACAACTAGGGGTTGTGGGAACCATGGTGGAATAATGAAATAGGGTTACACAAAAGTGATTTTGATGAAATAGGGTTACACAAAAGTGATTCAAAATCAGTGCTAACAGCTTGTACTGTATTCTCTTCGTCTTTAAACATTTCTTAACTGTGTAAAATGCTAGGACTTGCCCCAACTCTTTACTAGCTGGAACCTAGAGAAGTAGAGATTAGGAAAAGAGAATTATAATAAAGCCTTGATCTTTATGATCATTGTATTAGCTTGAGCTGTGGTCGCAGGATAGTTAAATTTGAAACATATTGATAATGGTTAGCTTGAAATCACTCATGAGACCTAATCTGGTGATTGAGTATAGTCATCCAATAGCGATGAACCAGTCATTTTGATGAACCCTAGTTACCAGTTCTACAAGTAACCATTGGGATTGATCACGTGTGTATATCTGAAGTAGTTACGAACCCATGAGGAACACTAACCTTAGTTATTTGCAATTCATGATATAAATCACAACTATAATCTTGTTTTAATATTGTCTTCTTTGAAATCCCCCAATTTGGAGATAACTCACCAACAAGTTCAATTATCGGCATTAGTCTAGATCTTACCCTATTTCCTATGGGTTTGACCCCAAACTCTTAGTTGGGTTCTTTATTGACAATGTTCATTTTATAATTTGCCAGAAAGTGTGAGTTTGAGCATTATCAAGGAGTTGAGACATTATCAAGGAGTTGGGGATATTGCAAAGAAATTCCTCATGTTCTGCAAAATAAATAACTCTATTATTTTGCACATGTACTCAATTTACTCCTTTAATTTCTTTTTTCCACGGCTATTTTTCTTCTTCTTGATTAGAAGCTTCGAGCATTTTTTTGTTATCCCTTATTTGCCATTTCTAAATTTCTTTTTTTCTCATGTGGGATTGTGCAATTTCATTCATTCTTGTATGGTTAACATCCATATTTGTAAGTTGGTTCTTAAAATAGCACTAAAGAATGATCTTTTAAATTCATATTTTAAATCTAAAATTGATTCCTACATAATAATGGAGAATAACTCTTCATATTCAACTTTTAATTCTCACTCTAGTCTATATCTTAAATAATATTGCCTCCGTTTTACGATAAGTTGTTACACCCTGTAAGTTTCTATTATTTAATTGGTGCGTTCGTACGTAAATCGAGAGTTTTAGAGTACGATGCATACGAAAAAGGGCTCGGAGAAGGGACGCTTGAGCACGGTACCGAGTTAGCGAGTGGGAGAGGGTTGGAGGCAGGCCGCAACGGGCAGCATGACACGGACCCCCTCCTTTGCGACGGGCGGCATGTCACGCCCGTAAATTGGCATGATGGGGGCCGTGCCATGGACCCCCCTGTCCACCGCCCAATTACATATAACCTCACTTAGTTCAAGTGGATCATTTTTAATATATAATCCTACAACTAAAACAGAGACAACATCAACCCTCACGACATTTTCATCTAATTACGCTACAAAACGTTTTCCAAATGAGAATTAACTTCAGGTAATAATTCTTATGCCTACGGAAAGCATTTCTATGGAGTTATTTCTCGAAAATTCATTCGGCACACCAGAACTCCGTCAATTAAAAGTTTTCAAAAAATTTTCAAATTGAATCCTAAATGACCACAAGCATTAGGTAAGCATTTCTTTCTTCTGAACTCTCGAGAAGTTGCGGGTTTTCATCGAGTTATTTAGAGATGAATTATAGTTGATATTATTATCGACAGTTATTATTTATACCAAGTTTAGTATTGAAGTTAGCCCTGTATTCTCATTATAAGGGCTGCAGTTGGATAGAACTGTCGATTATGAGTTGAAACTTGTCAATTAAATGAAGGTCAGCATTTAAGATGTGTAAGGCTACCCTTTTCGGTAAGTTACTTCGCCGTAAAAATAGTACAACTTGTATATCTATAGTACATCATAGTAAACTTATTGTGGTCAGCTATTATAAATTGAATTGAGATGACAGCGGTGATATAGTCACCCTCGTTAGAGTTAACCCTAGCCAGCTCGATTGTTGTATACGATATTCGAGGTTTGGATGTTGTTGTACATATAATTATGCTCACAAAAGAAGTATGATGTTTGGAGAGACCTTATTGAGGTTGTAAGGGTCGTATCTAGTTTTCAGAGTTTCCATTATGACCCATAGTCGAGCTAAGGCTTGAGGTCCAGCTACAATAGTTACATTATGGCCCATAGCCGAGCCAAGGCTCGGGGCCCAGTTACAGTAGCTACAATATGATCCATAGCCGAGCCAAGTCTCGAGACCCCAATACAGCAGGCACATTATGACCCATAATCGGGCCAATTCCCGGGGTCAAGTTATTAGAGATTATATTATGACCCATAGTCGAGCCAAGGCTCAGGGTCCAGTTACATAGCCCAGACATATCAGACACAAACACAGCTTCAGGAGCCTATTAGGCTCAGATACAACTTCAGAGAATGAGTATGCCCGAGTACCATATGCTTACGAACCTTTATTAGTCAGATATCAGGAGAGGGCCTTGTTTGTACTTGTCAGGGCTTATGGGGGCCCAGTTAGGCTATTCTATGTTGTTTCTACCTTTCAGGCTTATGGGGACCCAGTTAGGTTCTTGTTTATATTTATATACTTGTTAGTTAAATATTTCAGACGGTAAGCTTACTCAGGTTAAAATCCTACTCTCCTGCTTGATTACTTAAGTTTTCAGTCAGTTATTATTTTATTGTCTTACATATTCGGTACGTATTGTACTGACGCCCATCCTCAGGTCACTGCATTACTTGCCTACAGGTGCGGATAGATGTGGCTGGGGACCATCTTAGTCATCAGCTGGAGTTAGCAGTGCATTTAACTCCTTTTTTCCGGAGTTGATAGTTAGAGAAGGTTTGTTATTTTGTTGTACAATTTACGGGTAGGTCAGGGCCCTGTCTCGACCACTATTCCTCTCTTAGGGACTTGCAGACTATAGATTTTTAGTAATTAGCTTTTATTGTTGGCCGTGTGGGGCCTATATATGTTTTATTTTATGTGATGGCCGTGTAAGGCCTTGTTTAGCTATCAGTTAGCCGCCTTGTTGGCTAAGTGTAGTTTAGGTCCTGATTTCATTTCGGTTATAACTAGACAACATGGTGGTCTTGTCATCCCGCATAGGATCCCTGTTATTGTGTTGTTGTCGGTTAGCTGTCTTCTTTTACAGGTGACCTTGTTGGCCAAAGACTGTATTTATAGCCGAGATATAGCTCGTTGATTTCTTGTATTAAGTTATAAGCGTGCACCAGAAGTGCACTAGGCCAGTCAAGTTAGTTCATATCCCAAGGTGGGGTGTGACATAAGTAGTGTTTTTAGTTTGGACACACTCTTAAGAAAACTACTCACTCCTAGAAAGTAAAATGTATTTTTATTTACTTTCCCTTAAGAAATATCTTTAAAAAGATGTAACTTTTTGGTATTTTCTTGGTTATGTAAATTTTTTTCAATTTAAATAATAGTAAAATTTAAAGAATATCATTAATAT
>JACEIK010003342.1:26856-136313 GCA_018107945.1 Datura stramonium | reverse complement strand
ATTCAATTACTATTTTGAATTTTTTTAAAATTTTAAATTACTCACCATTACAACAATCATTGTAGGATTTTTTTTAAAAAATAAAATGAAAAAGGATCTAGAATTGAATGGCTCCCACATTAGATTTTACTTACTTTTTGATATTTTTATTAAATCTAAATTTATATTTTTTCACAAAAAAGCACTTGAATTAATATTTGCATGAAGGATAAAACAGCCATTTAATATTTTATGAATAGTTTGATAATTTAAATTTTTTTAATTTTTTGGTTCCCATTTTTAGTATAATTAGTTTAGTGTACGTGTGATGCACCTGTGTCTCACGTCAATATAATAAGTTTAACATATACAAGAAAAGTAAAATTTTTGAAAAATAACAATTGACGTTAAAATTCCAGGCATATTAAGTTACTTTCTGTAAGATTCTCTTTGTGTAAGATAGCATGCTGGCTATCTTGCGCACTTGCCGGCGATGGGTCGAGGACGGCCACACAAGATAAGACCAAGGGAGGAACTCCAATTAGAGCTACAGGAAAAGGGAGCTAAATCTAATTCTGCTGGATCTACTGCTAAAAGGCAAGGGGAAGCTAGGAGCAATACAAGAATTGGGAACTGCTATTGTTTCATTAGAAGGTATTGTTCCATTGGTACTAAATCAGGTTACCCCAGAATCAGTTTGCCCAAATCCAGTTGAGATAGGAATTCAGGAAAGAGGAGGGACACGTACGGATGAAGGTGAGGTCCTAGTCAAACGAAAGATTGAAATGTAGAAGCCACTGGTGGACACGAATTGGGCAGATCTATTCAATGGCACAGGCTAACGAATAGAGGTATGGATCTGTCTTATGTTGCGCCTAATGTTCAGGATGGTAAGAATATAGTTCATTTTCTAGCTAATGACGTGGAAAATGAGAATGAAAAATGGAGGACATTAGTCATTTTGGATTCATTGTCTATAAGTGTTTTGGAGAGATATATAGCTTTCAATTGGAATTTTTCTACTAAACCGTAGGTATATTTTCATAATGAGCGCTATTTTTTTTCTACTATTTAACTCTCTAGAGGATAGAGATGAAGTTTTATACTCAGTTCCACATACTATGAATAACAAGCCAATCATTTTAAAGGTGTGGACAACTAAGTTTGATTTCACAAAGGAGCTTTTGACTAGAATACTTTTATGGGTTCGTTTCCCAAACCTACCATTGCATTGTTGGAGTCAAGGGTCACTAAGTAGGATCTGAAGTGCTTTAGGGACTCTATTATTTGCTGATGAATATAAAACAAAAGTGGAACAAATTTCTTATGTTAGAATTCTAATAAAAGTAAACATTACTCAGCTACTTCCAAAGGAGATTTCTATGCCGGATCCTAGTGGAAAGGTGTTCATACAAGCAATTGAATATGAATGCATGCTTGCATATTGTATTGAGGGTTCGATGGTTGAGCACAAGTGTTCAACAAAGAGAAAAAAGTAGCAACTAAAAAGCTTGTTGTGGAGAAGGTGTGGCAAAGGAAAGAAAACCCAACAAATAAGCCTGAAGAGCTAGTGAACATCCAATCGCAGGAGGAGTTTCTAATATTGGAAAAGGGTCGGGAGGTGTGGAAGGAAGCCAAAGCTAAGTCAGCTGCTAAATGCAGGACTATGCTATAGTCTGCTGGTGATGTTGCCACCAAGAATGGTTTTAGTATGCTGGAAGATACTAGTCACTAGTTAGTTACTAGCCAATAAGGGAGTACAAATTGTGGAGGAGGTGGGCAGAAGATGCTACTTCAAACTACTTTAATTTCATTATGAAAATAGTATCTTGGAATATTAGAGATCTAAATAAAGTTTATAAGCAGAATGAACTTAATATCTTCTTGAATAAATATAAGGTATGTTTAATTGCAATAAGTGAACATAAAGTTTAGATACAATACACCTAAAAGGTTATTAAGAAGGTTGTAAAGTAGTGTAAATGGTATGCCAATTATAATGCAGAAGGATGAGGAAGGTTGTGGTGCTATGGAATGACAATCTAGTTGATCTTGTTCTTGTTAGTATGACTGAGCAACTTATTCATGGAACTGCTGAGACATATAATACAACATACAAATTTTATGTGATGATCCAAATGGTCCAAATTGGCACTCACTCGAACCCCCCGATGGTGAACCAATGATTCTCAATTACTTAGCTCAACATGTACATGCATAAATAAATAAACTCATAATATAACAAATCGAATCGACAAAAAACAAACTTCTCTTAAAAATGAACAAAATGATAAATAATCTCAAGACCTGATTGTCATTGCACCTCGGCATCTAACTACAATTCTAGAATGTTTAACCAAAGAGAAAATAAAGAAAACTGCAATGTTCGAAGGAGGGAGCATTTTTCGAGATAAGTGAATCAACCCATCTTGCACCTCTCACCTTCCAAAGAAACTGCTATAGACTAAAGGTGGGGATGAGAGGAGCTTCTTGGATCAAATTCTACACTCAGAAAAGAAGTGCAGGTGTAGGGTCAGTCTTAAGTACGGTACTAGTAGGCATCATCGGCCGACCTTACATAATAACATATAATCAATGCAAACATGATATAAAATAAGTTCTCAACATCATACCGAAGTACAAAAATTATTTTGCGGGCACTAGCATTACACAGGTGACAGCCGGCCTGCTCACTACAGCAGTCACTGGACCACTACAACGATCTCACTGTGGCAAAAGTGGAACCACTGCAACGGTACTTCTTGATGTAGCAGCTCGACTTAGCTGCACCTTTCATCAATTCACCAATTTCCAACAATTTATACACACAGATATTAATTCAGACAGCATGCATGCTTTTGAAACCAACTCACATCCGCTCAGCATTACCTACATTCTCAGCATTTCATCATAGAGATAACAACATCCACATCAATTCATCGTTTATCAATTTACACTAGATCTTCTCCACCATTGTAACTCAGATCACAAGTATGTAATTCACACATTCAACTCTATTATTTAACATAGACTCGTTCTTAATTGTCAGTAAGCTACAACAACATCACACACGCCTCCGCCATGTCCCCGTAACACTCAATCAATAATATCAGTGTACACACATGCTAGAGGGTCTTATTTTTTTCCTTTCAATCATGACCTGTAGGGGACTCTAGAAATTCATGTACTGTCCCGGCGTGGTACCCGCTCCCACTCATATGCTCATTCGGATGCTCCTCTCAAACACAAGACACTCAATAACATCGCTCGTCTAGATGCTCCCCTTAGGAACGAGCCTCCCATCTTAGGATATTGATACTTTCCCACATCATTCTAATCAAAGAAACACATCAAGATACATTATTTAACAAGAAAGAGATTACTATCTACTCCTCTGAGTATCAATTAAAAACCAACAACCATCTCGTTAACAGAGTATAATATCCTTACTAAACAAATATCACAGTTAACGCCACATCGTGGCCACATTCTTTCAAAAGTTATCAAATATGAACTCTTGCAACAAATAATGTCAATAATACCAACTGTATATCAACATTGCACACAATGTATATGCTATTATATAGGGTCTAATTCCTCAAACCATAATGTACCTCGATTTTAGCCACGAAGAGTCAGTTACTCCATTAGAACCTTGCCTTTTTTTATAGCTTTGGAATGCTCAAAATCTATAACACAATAGAGAATAATTCATTAGTCACTCTTCGAATAAGAGTTTTAGAAGATTAAACCATCCTCTTCGGTGAACTTTTGAAAGTAAACCTCAATTCTACTTAGTCTTAGGTCTCAAACTAACGTAACCCTCGTTCTCAAAAAACTAATCTTAAGCGAGTGATCAATACTCCTCAAACATCAAATCAGACCATCCCATAAACTCCCCATAATTCAGCTCTAGTCTAACAATCGAGGGTTTTCTCTACTCAACAATTCACCATTAAAGGTCTACAAGAATTCTAGGATCAACAATACTCGTCGTAAGGGTAGAAAATCAAAAATCTTAACTTGGGATGAGAGTTCACTTCTCTAGAGAAAATTTCTATTCTCTAGCCCTTCTGATTGTGTTTTTGAAATAATGGGGTAAAACCCCCAGAAATTCCATTTAAACCCACTTTTTGATTCTTGTCGTCTGCTGGAGCGGTCGCTTTTCTGTTGCAGTAGACCCACTGCATCGGTTGGGACACTACTGCGGCGAATCCGGTGGTTATTCTTTGATTTTTTATGGTGGGACTCTGATCGTTATCACGGTCTCGCTACAGCGGGCATTCCACCGCGGCAACCGTCTCCTAAACCAGTAACTCCCCAATTTCAATCAGTTTTACACTTAGATTATTTCACAGTTTTTTCTATCCCTCCCTTATCCTATTTTCAGCACTCCTAGTCCATTCCCTTCCTGTAACAACATTCAGGTCATTACATCAGATATCAATTAAAACACTCTTCGTCCCCAAATGGATTATACAAAGAAAGGGAGAAAACGTACCAAACTCCACGAACAATTGAGGATACTTGATCTGCATATCAGCCTCAATTTCCCAAGTGGCTTCCTCTATCGTATGATTCTTCCACTTCACCTTTAATATCGCAATTTCGTTTGACCTCAACTTCCAAACCTCTCTAACCAGCATTGTTACAGGCTCCTCCTTAAAGGACAAGTTCTCATCTAGCAGTATAGAGTCCCATCTCCATGATACTTCTTCAGCATTGAGACATGGAACGTCAGATGTACCCCAGACAACCCTGGCGGTTATGCCATCTTATGAGCTACTTCTTCCATATGTCGGAATATTTCAAACAGTCCAATGTACCTAGGTAAGTTTGCCCCACTTTCCGAACCTTATCACCCCTTTATAGGAGATACCTTGAGCAGCACTTGCTCTTCCTCTATGAATTCCATATCTCTTACCTTTTTTTTTGTGTACCGCTTTTGTGTACTCTGAGTAGCTACTAGACAGTCCTGAATTATTCGAACTTTTTCCAATGACTCCCTCAGCAAAATAAGTTCCCCAAGGTCTCACTTCAAATGCATCGAACAAACCAATTGGAGACCTACATTTCCTCCCATACAAAGCTTCAAATAGTGCCATGCCAATTCTCGAGTGACAGTTGTTGTTATAAGAGAACTCTACTAGGGGTAAGAATTTATCCTAATGGCCCCCAAAATCTATCACACACGCACGCAACATATCCTCCAACACTTGAATAGTCCTTTCTGTCTGTCCATCTATCTGAGGGTGGAAGGTTGTGCTCAAGTCCAACCTGGTGCCTAACTCCACCTGCAAGGTTCTCTAGAAATGTGAAGTGAACTGAGTGCTCCTATCAGGCACAATCGAGCTAGCACCCCATGCAACCGAATCACTTCTTTCACGTATAGCTTGGACAATTTCTCGGCATTGTAAGTCACCTGAACAAGCAAGAAGTGGGCATACTAGGTCAGTCTTTCAACTATGACCCAAATGGAGTCATATTTTCCCAGTATCTTTGGAAGGCTCACCACAAAGTCCATTGCTATCCTCTCCCATTTCCATTCTAGAATGGGTATCCGCTGAAGTACTCCTCCCGTCTTTTTAATGCTCTTATATCACTTGTTGGAAGTTAATACACTAAGAAACATAGCCAACAATGTCTCTTTTCATCCTACCCCACTAGTGTTTTTTCAAATCATGGTACATCTTGGTGACTCGGGGGTGAATGGAGTACCTCAAGTTGTGAGATTCTGCGAGGAGATTCTGGAATAGCTCACCAACTCGGGGAACACACACCATTCCTTTATTCTCAAGATCCCTTCAACATCTAATACTACTTCTTTTGCTTCTCCCCGCAAAATCTTATCTCGAATCTTAGCCAGTATCTCATCCTAAAACTATCTTACTTTGATTTCTTCTAACAAGGATGACTTAGCCTCCATGCTAGATAATATCCCACCTATTTTAGACAATGATAATCTCACCAAGCTATTTTCCAAAGTCTAAACTTCACTGGCCATCGGTCGCTTGGTAGCATTCAGGCAAGCTAGACTGCCCATGCTCACTGATTTTCGACTCAATGCGTCTGCCACCATATTGGCCTTCCCCAGATTGTATAAAATGGTGATATCATAATCCTTAAGCAGTTCCTTCCATCTCCTATACCTCAAGTTGAGATCCTTCTTGGAGAACACATATTGGAAGCTGCGATGGTCTGTGAACACCTCATAATGAGCCCCGTATAAATAGTGCCTCTAAATTTTCAAAGCGAACACCACCCCTGAAAGCTCCAAGCATTACATTGGGTAATTCTTATCATGCATTGATGAGTAGGAAATTTAGCAACTCATTAGGCTCCTAATCATGCGTTTTTGCTTAAGTTTTGTGTCATTTGTGTGGATTTTATGCCCTTTCTCTTGAATTCTTTGTAGGTAACTCATGTGAGTAAAGAAAGCATGAAATCAATAAAAAACATGGAATTTGAGAAAAAATTTGATGAGTTAGCATATAAGGGAGAGGATCCAAAGATAAGGGAAGATTTGAGCTCAAAAAGAGGTGCAAGGACGTGTTTTGAATCGGCTAAATGCGGATCTAGAAGGGCAAAACGCGGGCGAAACACTGAAGCTATTGCCCGGACTGGCTAAACAAATGGCCCTTCACGGAATGGCACTGTCTAAACTCCCCCGAACCACCGGTTCACCCTTTCCAGGCCACTGTTTTCAACCGGCCATAGTTTGTCTCTCCATGAATTGCCACCGGCGAAAAGTCAGTTCCTCGCCGGAGAGGCCGTCTAATGAAGGGTAAAAGGGTCCAAAAAGGTCCCCAAAGTATCTATAATATTCAAGGGAATTTAGGAAATTTGTACACAAGAAAGTACAGATATATAACCTTCATTATACACCAACCAAAGGGGAATTAATTCATTCATCAATACAATCATCTAGAATTCATCTTCTTCATAGAATTTTTAGTAGAACCTTTTCTTCATAGATTTGTAGAGTTATGTAGTATTTTTCTTCTTCTTTTTATTCAAGTCATTTCAAGAGAAGTCCACCATTGTTGTAAGAGCTTGTGAAGAAAATTTGTGAAGCTAATGCAATGAATGTGAGCGGAATCCTCTTGGTATCTTCTCTCTATCTTTAAATATGTTTTACTAATTTTCAAGTTAGAAGTATATTCATGGTGGGTTTGTTAATTGATTGGGATTTTGATAAATTGATCTTGGATTCTTATTGAATTATAAATGAGTATTGCTAGATTCATCTTCATATTGTTCAATTAAGTGTAAATATATTAGATTCTCTTCAATCTATTAATGAAGATCCATTGATTATGATATGGGTCTATTTATTCTTTCTTGATTATTCTTGAGAGAGAATAATTAAGTATTGGAAGAGAATATAGTACTGTACATGAATAAGAGATTGTGAAATTAGGCTAGAAATAGCTGAAATTGCTTTCTCATTCCTTATTGGCAACTAATAGCTACGAATAGTGCAGTTGCTAATCCAAATCAAATCAGGTTGAGCTAAGTTGTGGCTAGAATTTTGATAAAACTCTAGCAAGAGGTATTCATTAGGCTGAGAAGCTAATATTATCCACTTCCCGAGATTATTTACACTTGTTGAACTTGTGATAGAATCTAAGGCTAGTCAATTCCCAATTTAACTGTGATCCCATCTATACAATGTCCCTAGCCTCTCACCTATGATTGCTTCAATTGGAATTTCCCCTAGTTAGTCTTAGTTTAGAATTAGATAGTTATTTTCTCTTTTAATTTCCCCCCCAATTTTACTCTTCAAATTTTGAACAAATATGTGCTCTAGTTTGAATTAGTTCATAACTTGTGAATTACCGACTTAATTCTCTGTGGAATTCGACCCCAACATCTATCGGGATATTTGTTTTGATATAACGACCGTTTATTCTCTTTCATAAAAGAGGAGTATACTTTGGACATTATAAAAAATGGTGCAGTTGTCGGGGAATTGAGTTATGATAAGCCATTAGTTATTTATTTATTCGACCTAGTTTTGCATATATTTTTTTACATTTTGTTATGCTATTATTTTTGTTTTTATTTTTATTTGTTTGTACTTGAATTATGGCATCATGGAATGAAAGGAGGTTCGTTGGTGGCAACCCTTACTATGATGACCCATGTCCCTATTGTGGACGACCACACTATTGACAAGATTGCAAAAATGCCCCTAGAAGGGAGATGAGTGCACCTTCCCCTTCCTATGATGGGTATAGGTGCACATTATGTGGTAGTCATGGGAGAGATTGGGATGGATGCCCAAATGGGGTCACTTCTCGCTATAGTGTCTATGAAAGAAATGGTGCTCCTATGTTTGAAGGGAATAAAACCATGGAAAGAGAGGGAAAGAGAAATACATGTGGGCACATATAAGCCATGCTCCAAGCCTTGTTGGAGCGGGAGTCTAATGCAGAAAAGAACGTCAACCCCTACATGCCCATGGAATCATCAATTCCACAAGAAGAGAGCGGTAAATCTCTAAAAGAAAAAGAGGAGGAGACATTGAGGAGAATAACAAGAAGAAGTGAACATTGGGGAATATTTCAACTTGAATCATAGGAGGAAGCTCAAAGTGATGATGAAGAAGGAGTCAAGGTGAGTGTTGATGAAGTCATAGAGGTGTTCCAATCAACAAACATTGTAACAATGAAAGATGTCAAGTTTGAAGAAGTGACACTAGAGTCTCCAAATGACATCCGATAAATCACACTCAAGGACTCTAGTGCACTTAAAGAGGAGGATATCAAGCAAGAAGCATGCTTGAAAGGGGAGCGACTTAAACCGCCCTCTTATCATTTTTCAACATTAAACTTGGTTGAAAAAATGGAAACTGAGGAGACCAAGTCAATGGAGGAATTTGAGGAGGAAAATCAAGGTGGCTTGATCTTAGAGTATGCCATGCCAACAAGGCCAAAGCACCTCCCTTCTTTAAGGGCCAAGAAACACAAGATGCAATATCCATTTCTTGGTCCCTTGATGCTTACACCACCACCCCTAAAGAGGAGTAGAATAATGGATAATAAGCTAGGGGTGATATTCAAATTCTCAAAATGGAGAGAAAAGTGGTGAAGTTGAAGTCGTCGAGCCACGACGTTAACTAAGGCACTTCTTGGGAGGCAACCCAAGTGCTTTTACCCTTTTTTTTTACTTTTCCTTTTGTTTTGTTTTAATTTATATTGGTGTTGTATTTCATTGTGTAGGGATGGGACATGTATGAAATGTGATAAAGGTGAGAGAAGATAAATTCAAATAGAGCAACCGGCACTAAACCGATGAAGCGCAAGTCCAAATGCGCAAAACACAGATGTCAAGCAGAAGGCCCAGGGAGTTCTTTCACCTATTACTTTCTTGCTTTTTTTACCATGTGCATCGAGGATAATGCTTTATTTGTGTTAGGGGTGAAGTCTGAGTATCCCACTTGCTAAATGATGCACGTTATGGCCCTATGATAGATCAAGTGACATCATTCTTAAGGGAAAATCTTCATTACTTGCTAGTAGTATTGCCTTTTTAGATAGTTGTTTTTTATTAAACTCCAAAGGTTTTCTTTATACTACGGTTCTTTCCCAAGGAGCGATTTCTTTGTCTTTTCTTTTTGTTGTCGAACCGGGTTGGCACTTCCCAATGATAGATTGAGAGGCAACTTTCTTAAGGTAAAATGCCAAGTCTAGAGTCTTGTCGAGTCTTTTGTGCACTTATTTGATGAGGTAACACCAATATTTCTTGCATTACATTGTGCATGAGTTTTGAAAATAAAAGACGGGCATCTAAATGTGAAAATGAGCACTCTCTTGTCATGAATTATACATTCCTTGCTTGGCTTTTAGATTCGTAACTAACTTGTCAAAATTCAATCTCTTAATGTAATGACGGAAGTGTATGAACTCCTTGGATTATGATGCCTTGTGTGGTGAGGCTTTTGGCTTAATTCTTGTGTATGCATGATTGTCTAGAACTTTCCCTAAGTGTGATTCAAGATGAAATGTTGGATGGAGCTGTACTCAAAGCATGATCTTAGGCTCTCTTTTGAAAGTCACTTCACCCAAAATGACCTCCTTGAACATCTTCCTTCATTATCCAATGTTGAGCCCCTTGAACCTTCTACATGAAAACTACATTACAAGCCTAATGACCCTTTTTAATCCCCCTCTTTGGCACCCTTCCTCCCTGATTGCTAGTGATGAAAGAAAAAAATGGGGCTTCAGGCCAAGAAATAGCGAGAGATAAGGAAATGAGTTTGGAATGAGGCAAAAGCCTAAGTTTGGGGATTTGCATGAAAAGGGGGAGACATGAGAGCTTAAATTTAAGGTAGCATCACATTGTTATCAAAATGCATAAAACGGTAGGTTGAGAAATCTTGGTTCTTCAAAAGAGAAAAATAATTGTGAATTGGTGCTACATCTTGCTCAGATGAGGCTAATTGTGAGATACAATGAAATTATAAGGAGATCCATTGTGAAATGAAAGCCAAAGATGATGAAATAGGAGAAATAAGGTGGAGTGATTTAAAACAGTTGATGGGATGTTTAAAATGTTCACAAAAGGCATTAGGGAGGCATTATTCACTAGAGCTAAATATTTATCCTACCCTTACCCCTAGCCTTCATTATGACCAGCAAGNCTTACCCCTAGCCTTCATTATGACCAGCAAGTCATGATTTATTTTTAGTGTAACAACGCTACATTAGTGGCGATACATGGAGGGTAAGCCTATGGGTCAATTTGTATGCACTTGAATTACTTTGTGAGAGTGAACACATTTGTGTTATCTTATAATCCCTATGTATGAAATGCTAAAAAATATTTGAAATTCTCTCTTCTTGTGGGCGGCATCATTTCCGTTGAGTACATGCTTAAAATTGTTTTCAAAGAGAGGTATGACTAAGGCAAGAGGCTAGTAAACTTTAAGGCAAGCTTTGAATGTGAATTGTCAATGACTTGAGAAATGAATTCATGCAAGATATGTTTAATGATTGTGGTTATCTATTGAAGCTTGTGTGACATGGTTTGAGTCTTTTATGTTTTTCTTGAGTTGGTGTATAATGTTTAGGGTTGTCTTGTGGATTGATGATTTTGTTTACAACTACCATAGTACCCTAAGTTTTAGCAATGGCCTCTTGTGCAAGAATATCTTGATTGGCCCTTGATGCAAAAACTCATGTATAGCATGTTGTTCATTTGCTCAACTTTAAAGAATTACATTACTTGAGGACAAACAATGGTTCAAGTTTGTGGGTTTGATGAGTTGGAAATTTACCAACTCAGGCTACTAATCATGAGTTTTTGCATAGTTTTCAAGTCATTTATGTGGATTTTATGCCCTTTCTCTTGAATTCTTTGTAGGTACCTCATGTAAGTAAAGAAAGCATGAAATCGAGAAAACCACATGGAATTTGAGAAAATATTTGATGAGTTAGCATATGAGGGAGAGTAGCCAAAGATATGGGAAGATTTGAGCTAAAAAAGAGGTGCAAGAGTTCTAATTAGGGGGAGTTAATACGTGTTGTACTCTTTTTCCATTATGAGGTTTTGTCTGCTAAACGCGGATCTGAAATGGAGAAACGTGGGTGAAACATTGAAGCTACTGATCAGACCGGCTAAACAACTGGCCCTTTGCGGAATGGCACCGGATAAACACCCCTGAACCACCGGTTCACCCCTTCCAGGCCACTATTTTCAACTGGCCACAGTTTGGCTCTCCATGAATTGCCGCTGGCGAAATGCCGGTTCCTCACCGGAGAGGTAGTCTAATGAAGAGTAAAATGATCTAAAAAGGTCTCCAAAGTATCTAGAATCTTCAAGGGAATTTAGGGAAAGTTGTATACAAGAAAGTATAGATATATAACCTCCATAGTACACAAACCAAAGGGGAATTAATTTCATTCATCAATACAATCATCTAGAATTCATCTTCTTCATAAAACTTTTAGTAGAACCTTTTCTTCATAGATTGGTAGAGTTAGGTATTACTTTTCTTCTTCTTTTTCTTTAACCCTTATTGGGGGAATTCCACCATTGTTGTAAGAGATTGTGAAGAAAACTTGTGAAGCTAATGCAATGAATGTGAAGGAAAATCCTCTTGGTATCTTCTCTCTATCTTTAAATATGCTTCACTAATTTGCTAGTTAGAACTATATTCATGGTGGGTTTGTTAATTTGATTGGAATTTTGATAAATTGGTCTTGGATTCTTATTGAATTATAGATGGGTATTTCTAGATTCATCTTCATATTGTTCAATTAAGTGTAAATCTATTAGATACTCTTCAATCTATTAATGAAGATTCATTGATTATGATATGGGTCTATTTATTCTTTCTTGATTATTTCTTGAGAGAGAATAATTAAGTGTTGGAAGATAATATAGTAGTGGGCATGGATAAGAGATTGTGAAATTAGGCTAGAAATAGATGAAATTACTTTCTCATTCCTTATCGGCAATTAATAGCTAGGAATAGTGCAGTTGCTAATCCAAACCAAATCGGGTTAAGATAAGTTGTGGCTAGAATTTTATTAACACTCTTGCAAGAGGTAATCAATAGGCTTAGAAGCTAAGATTACCCACTTTCCGAGATTATTTACACTTGATGAACTTGTGATAGAATCTAAGGCTAGTCAATTCCTGATTTAATTGTGATCCCATCTATGAATGCCCCTAGCCTCTTTCTTGTAATTGCTTCAATTGGAATTCCCCCCAATTAGTCTTAGTTTAGAATTAGATAGTTATTTTCTCTTTTAATTCCCCCCCAATTTTACTCTTCAAATGTTGAAAAATTATGCACTCTAGTTTGAATTAGTTCATAACTCTTGAATTATCGACTCAATTCTCTATGGTATTCGACCCCGACAACCGTTGGGATATTTGTTTTGATACAATGACCATTTATGCTCTTTCATAAAAGAAAAGTGTCTTTTGGACGTTATCATGCGTTTCAACTGCCTCGAGGCATAATCAATGACCTATCCTTCCTACATTAACATAGTATCCAACCCAGACTATGAGGCATCACAATAAACAACAAAGTCTTTACCTTCCACCGATAAGACCAGGATAGGTGTTATGGTTAGCAGAGTCTTGAGTTTCTAAAAACTTCCTTCACATTCCTCTGAACACTAGAAGGATACATCCTTTTGAGTCAACTTGGTCAGCATCGAAGCAATGGATGCAAAACCCTTCATGAACTGACGGTAGCAACTGGCCAACCCCATAAAACTCCAAATTTTCATCACGTTAGTTAGCCTTGCCTAGTTTCTGACCGCCTCAACCTTCTGTGGGTCAACTTGGATTCCCTCCTTAGAGACCACATGCCCTATAAAATACATTGATTCCAATCAAAACTCACACTTAAATAATTTGGCATACAGTTGCTTCTCCTTCAACAATCCTAGCATAATTCTTAGATGATTTTCATGCTCCTACTTGGTCTTAGAATACACCAAGATATCGTCAATAAACTTAATCACAAAGGAGTCCAACTAATGTTTGAAAATACCATTCATCAGGTTCATAAATCTAGCTAGGGAATTAGAGAGTCCAAACGACATGACCAGAAACTCATAATGCCCATACCTGGTCTGAAAGGCTATTTTGGGAACATCCTTATCCTGAATTTTCAGCTGGTGATAATCCGAACTCGAGTCAATTTTCGAAAACACAGCCGCCCCCGTAACTGATCAAACAAATCATCTATTCACGGAAGAGAGTACTTGTTCTGAATATTTACCTTATTCAACTAGCGATAGTCGATGCACATCCGCATACTACCATCCTTCTTCTTCACAAACAAAATCGGGGCACCCCGTGGCGACACACTTGGTCTAATAAACTCTTTGCTAAGAAACTCCTGTAACTGCTCCTTGAGCTCTCTCAACTCAGCAGGTGCCATTTGGTATGGAGGAATAGAAATGGGTTGAGTTCCTAGCTCTAAATATATGTAGAAATCAATGTCACGGTCCAACGGCGAGTGGGGCAAATCTGTAGGGAACACCTCTAAAAACTCATGAACAATCGGGACCGACTCTATGGAAGGACCCTCGGAACTAGTATACTAAATATGTGCTAGATATGCTGAACAACCCCGCTCTATCAACTTACGGACACGAATATAAGAGATAAGTTTCTTAGGAGCAGGGTTATAATTCCCTTTCAACTCCATATTAGACGCCCCTGGCCCCAATATAGTGACGGTCTTAGCATGGAAATCTAGAATGGCATGGTAAGGGGACACTATCTCATTCCCAAAATTACATCAAAATCAACCATGTCCAAGATCACTAAGTCTGCTAGAGTGTCAAACCCCATGAAATCAACAATGCAATCACGAACAACCCTATCCACCTCCACAGAATCCCCAACAGGAGTAGCACACGAATAAAAGTATCAAGCACATCATAAAAAGATCCAAACCCAAAGAAAAATAAGCAGACACATAAGAAAATATAGAGCTCAGATGAAACAATGCAATAGCCATTTTCTTGGACATAAAGATCGTACCTGTAATGACTGTGTCTGAAGCCTCTGCCTCTGGCCTACCAGAAAAAGCATAGAAACGGATTTGAGTACCAGCCTAAGAACCTACCCGATTGTGCCACCCCTACCCACCTTAGCACCTCCTTTGCTCTACTGAGCACCACATCTAATGACTGGTTGACTACTTCATCCCTCTGTGGGTGATCCGAACTAATTATACTACCTTATCTCCCGATAGGGGCTGGAGGTCGAAGAGTTTGGTGAGGAACAATCTGTCCACCCTATCTGAACCTAGGGAACCATCTGCGGATGTGGCCATACTCACCACACTCGTGATAGACCTTCTCAATCACCGGCCTCTAAGCCAGAACAAAGGAAATAGGGCGAGCTCCGAAGTCTGAACAAACAATCTAACTACCCTCAACTGCACCTGATGGTCGCGGAGCTGTCCCTGGTGGACCTCCAATTGACACCTTCATGGAAGACTAAATAGGGCACCTAGAGAAACCCTGCAGTGCCGGAGCCCTAGCAAAAGAACTACTAAAGGAACCCACCCTCCGAGCCTTCTTTTTGGTGTTTTTTGCATATCCCTCATGTTTTTCCCCTTCTACGGGCTTCACATACCCACCACCTTTTGGAAAGTCTTACTTGAGGAGACCATATGAAGAGCTGATACCTGGATACCCACATTTAGGCCTTTAAAAATCCACCTGATCCTCTCCTCCTTTGTGGGTAGTAAAGATAGAGCATACCTGGATATTGAATAAAATCAGGCCTCATATGCTGCAACAAATGAGATCCCCTACTCAATGGTGGTGAACTCATCCCATCTCTTGTCCCTTAGAGTACGGAGAACATATTTCTCCAGGATTGTGGAGTATAACTAGATCCAAATCAACGGTTGTGACTTCACTAGTTTGCACTCCACAAAAGCTCTCCACCAGAGAATTGCATCCCCCATCAACTGAAAAGTAAAAAACTCTACACCATACTTCTCTACCTCCCCCATCTTGTGGAGCCTCTTATGACCAGTCGATGATGAACTCAAAAGCATCCTCCACCTTAGTGTTGTATAATGTGGGAGGCTTCATATTGGTGAACTTCTATAACAAGTCATGCTCTTCCCCTGTCATCACAGGCCCAACCACCTACCTGGGGAACATTATTGCCTCAGACATGTCATCAATACGAGGAGCCACCACAGCCGCATGCTAGATCCCTGATTGCTACCCGATAGAAGTTGTTGGCGCTGCTCATACCCACGAGGACACTCAGGAGATTGAGGACTTGAGCTAGAACCTCAGAGGATGCGAGAGCGGTAGAAGCTTATCCCTGTGTTGGAACTTCAATCTCAACAGCCACCTACTCCTGTACTGCTGGTGGTATGGAAGATGCAGACCTCTCCCTAAATGGAGTAGAAGCACGTACCCCGCCTCTAGCTGCAACAGGCCTCAGTCCATGACCTCTACCATTTCTTCCGTCGCTGCCACTACTGGTTCGGTTGCTGCATCAGTTGCACGTGTTCTCACCATATAAGAAGGAAAAAAATAAAAGTTGTTAGATTCCAATTTGGATCACCAAATACCAATTGGATTCATGTAATCGCACAAAAGAAAAAAAGAAGGGAGTTTTCCTAAAGTCCTATAGCCTCTCAAAGATAAGTTACGGATGTCTTTGCACCGATCCGTGAGACTCTACTAGACCCATCTTAGTGCATTGAGATCAACGAACCTAGAGCTCTGATACCAACTTTTTCATGACACAAATGGCCGCGATTGACACCCACACTAACCCTCTGGTGGGCGAAGCAGTGATTCCTAATTACTTAGGTCGACAAGTATATGCATAAATAAATAAACTCATAATATATCAAATCGAATCGACAACAAACAAACTCTATTAAAAAACCAAAAAATGATATATAATCCCAAGACTTGATTGTCATTACACCTCGATGTCTAACTATAGTTCTAGAATGTTTAACCAAAGAGAAAATAAAGAAAAATGCAATGTACAGAGGAGGGAACATCTTCTAAGGGAAGTGAATCAGCACATCATGAGTTGCTCACCTTCCAAAGAAATTGCTACAGACTAAAAGTGGGGACAAGAGGAGCTTCCTGGATCGAATTTTGCACTCAGAAAAGAAGTGTAGGCGTAGGGTCAGTACAAAACACAATACTGGTAGGCATCATCGGCCGACCTTACATAATAACGTATAAGCAATGCAAACATGATATAAATCAAGTCCTTAACATCATACCGAAGTACAAACACCATTTTGCAGGCACAAGCACTATATAGGTGACAGCCAACCTGCTCATTGGATTAGGCCTATGTTGTTGCGGTCTCACCGTGGCTGAAGTGAAACCTCTAAAGTGTTACTGCTTGAGGCAGTAGCTCGACATAGCTGCATCTTTCATCAATTCACCGATTTCCGACAATTTATACACATAAATATTAATTCAGATAGCATGCAAGCTTTTGACACCAGTTCACATCCACTCAGCATTACCTACATTCTGAGCATTTGATTTCAGGGATAACAACATAAGCATCAATTCATCATTTATCAATTCACACTAGATCTTTTTCGTCATCGTAACTTAGATCACAAGTATGTAATAACACATTCAACTCTATTCTTTAACATATACGCGTTCCGAATTTTCAATAAGCTACAACATCATAAAATAAAATCAAGGGTGACATGTTGGGAACACGCCTTCGCCATGTCCCCATAACACTCAAACAACAATATCGGTATGCACACATGACAAAAGGTCTTATTTTTGCCCTTTTAGTGATGACCTGCAGGGACTCTAGAAATTCATGTACTTAACCTGCATGGTACCTGCTCCCACTCATATGCTCATTTAGATTCTCCCCACGGACATGAGCCACTCAACAACATCGCTCGCCTAGATGCTCCATTCAGGCACGAGCCTCTCATCTTAGGATATTAATACTATCACACATCATTCTCATCAAAAGAACACATCAAAGTACATTATTTAACAAGAAGGAGATTGGAATCTACTCCTCTGAGTATCTTTACAAACCAACAACCATCTCGTTAACAGAGTATAATATCCTTACTTAACAGATATCACAGTTTAACACCATATTGTTACCACATTCTTTCAACAAGTTATCAAATATGAACTCTCACAACAAATAATATCCGAAGACCAACCATATATAAACATTGCACATAATGTATATGCTATTATATGGGGTGTAATCCCTCTAACCATAATCTACCTCGATTTTAGCTAGGAAGAATCAATTGCTTCGCCGGAGCCTTGCCCTTTCTCACAACTTCGGAATGCTCAAAATCTACAACAGAATGAAAATAATTCATTACTCACTCTTCGAATAAGAGTTTTAGAAGATCAAACCATCCCCTTTAGGGAACTTTTGAAAGTAAACTCCAATTCTACTTAGTCTTAGGTCTCAAACTAGCGTAACCCACGTTCTCAAACAACTAATCTTAGGGGAGTGATCAATACTCCTCAAACATCAAATTAGGCCATCCCATAAACTCCCCATAATTCAAATCTAGTCTAACAATCTAGGGTTTTTTTCTACTCAACAATTCACCATTAAACGTCTACAAGAATTTTAGGATCAACACTACTCGTTGTAAGGGTAGGAAATCAAGAATCTTACTTTGGGTGGAGAGTTCACTACTCTAGAGAAAATTTTCGTTCTCTAGCCCTTCTGATCGTGTTTTAGAAATAATGGGGTAAAACCCCCAAAAATCCCACTTAAACCCACTTTCTGAATCTCTTCGTCTACTGCGGCGGTCAGGACACCACTACAGCGAATCTGATGGTTATTCTCCAATTCATTATGGTAGTACTCCGACCGTTATCACAGTGTTGTTGCAGCGGGCATTCCACCACTGCAGCAGTCTCCCAAACCAGTAACTCTCCAATTTTGACCAATTTTACACTTAGATAGTTTCAAAGCTTATTTTTATCTCTCCCTTATTCTGTTTCCAACACTCTTATTCCATTCCCTTCCCGTAATAACATTCGAATCGTTACATTTCATATGACAATTATTATATGGACTACACACTATAGTTGCTAGAGATAATAAGTGGAGGGATTTAAGTGGGATAGTTTCTCAAATACAAGGTCCATAGGCAATCATGGGTGACTTAAACACTATTAATAAAGGTGAGGATAGAGCCATGGGTAGTCCCGTCCAAGACGTGGTAGTGAGAAACTTTTATGAGTTTTTCTAGGATATTAATCTGGATGAGACGAAGTTTGGGGAAGACAGTAGACCTGATCAAATGGTCATGTGTATAGTAAGCTAGATAGAGCAATTGTAAATGTTGAATGGCTGGAAATATATGCTCACTTGGAAGGTCTAGTGATGAATCCAAAATGCTCTGATCACTCCATTTTCCATAAAGGTGGAGGTTGTTCAAACAACAATGAAGAGGCCTTTTAAATTTTTGAATGTATTGACAGAACAAAACAACTTTGAACATATTGTAATGGAACTTTGGTTTGCTCCTATTCAATAGAAACCTATGCAAATGGTGGGGTATAAATTGAGGTTGATCAAACAAGATCTCAAGAAGCTCAATTCCTAGGAGTATAACAACATATAATCTAGAATCAACTCTATCAGAGGGGAATTAGAACACACTCAAATTTAGATATGGGATATTACTCAGTATAAGGAATACTTTGAGGCAGAAAAGGAGCTCAAGAGGAAGCTAGAGAAATGGACTGCTATTGAGGAGTGTATTATCAAACAAAAATTAAGAATACATTTGCTTAAAGTGGATTCTAATCTAAATATTCTTTTTGCAAGTATGGAGGAAAGACAATCTCATAATAGGATAAACAACTTCCCTAGAGGGAAATATGCTAACTATTGAGGCTGAGGTGAAACATAAAAATCTTCAACTCTATAAGGTACTATTTGGCACTAATCAAAGCATTCTGCCTGCTATTGATCCCCTAGTTCATGAGGAGTGATAAGGGATTGGCTAGGGCATAACAAGTCAAAATGATTAAGCCAATAACTAGAGAGGAGGTGGAAGCTACTTTTCAAGACATTGATGACAATAAGGCCCTAGGTATTGAGGTATGGATGCTTGTTTTTTAAAAGAGCTTGGTCATTATTAGGGGATGAGGTCACAAGTGCATTCATGGACTTTTTTGAATCAGGTAAACTATACAAGTGTGACATTGATTCCCAAGGTGAAGAACCCAACTAGCATAAAAGAGTATAGGCCTATTTCATGCCGTAATATATTATATGAGATTATCACACATAGAATGAAACATGTGATGAATGCTATCATAGATTCAAGCCAGGTTGCCTTTCTACTAGAGAGAATGATCACTGATAACATAATACTCAACCATGAACTTGCCAAAGGGTATGGTAGAAAAGGCATATCTCCAAGGTGTATGATGAAGATATAAATATATAAAGGTGTAACACCCCAAAAGTCCATAAGATCAGACACGATACATGAAGCAGAAAAAATATAAAAAACTGCATCAGATCACAGAACAAGTCATCAAGTGACTTGTTAGTTCACTTAACGACTCATTAAGTGAGTCATTGGATGCAGTGAGGCTGTGAAACATTGAGTTTCAGAGAGTATTAACGGGTGGTGAAGTGATATGTTAAGTTTCATGATGAATAGTTAAGAGAAAGATTACAAAGTTAGAAAATTGGCCCAGAGGTGACTAATGGCACCTAACGACTCATCAAGAGGCCTCGAGTCGTTAGGTCACTCTTGGATTCTGGAAGGTCCAATTTTCAATAGAGTTATCAAGGGTATTTTCATAATTTCTAACTCTTAAAATAAGCATTTTGAACTCCTAAAAGGGTATTTTAGAGGGTTTTATTCATCCTAAATTATCATTCTACTCCTAACTCTCCAAGATTAAGATCATAACCCTCTCAAGCCTCAAGCATCAAGGTCCTCTTTCTCCTCAAATTATCTTCCCATCAAGACCAGGTATGTAGGGTTATGAATGGGAGAAATTCTTCCACCCTCATGCCCAATTTTATCCCTATACCATAATTTCAAGTCTCCAAGCATGTTTTATTGAAATTCTAGGGTTAGGATCAATTCCCATGAAATCTCTTATGATCTCTAAAGATTAATTCATGATTTATGATTATGATTACTTATTTTCTACCGAATTTCTCATAGACCTATATTTTCAAGTTTATGGTGAATTTGCCCAATTATGCATGATTTTATGAATTTCAAGCTTATGAGCCTATGATTTCAGGTTACAACTATTTATTCAAGTATATGTGATTTTCATGAATCTCAAGTTATGTATCATGGACAACTTAATGATATTATTCTTATAATTATTTTACGTATGTCAAGCATGATTATGAGTTTATGATTTAGATGAGCCCATGCAAAAATAAGTATATTTTCACGATGATGAATGTGCATATTTTTTAGAGTAGTGTCTAGCACCGAGTAGTCTAGGGGTTCAAGCAAACCCCGGGTCTCATAACTATGTGCCACCATAGGTATATATTCATGTTCAAGACCTATGAGAATTCACGAGTAATATCACACCTTAATCATTCCTTACCTTGGAAAGCTTAGGATGACTCCGCCCACTTGAACGAGATAGTTGGGGCATCATGTAAGCTCTATTATGATGGTGTCGGTTATGATGAGTCTCCCATTGTTCCTCATGTTTCAAGTTACTCATGTTCATGACCCATGATATTATGTTTTTATAGCGTACTTGACCCATTGATTAATTTATGAGCTTTCACTTATGATTTCATGTATGGTACACTATAGGATATCTATTTTCAAACCTTGGGTCATTATACTTCAGCTTATGATAAATAAATCATGGTTATGACTATTATACGATTATGATTTCAACATGTGCCCTGTTCTCATGTTTCATTTTAGCCTTTACTCTCAGTCTTTATTTACTGTTTTACGAGCATGTTTTACTTTCTCTACATACTCAGTACATTCAAAGTAGTGACCACATATTTTATGCTATATCATCTTATGATGTAGGTTTGGGTGATTAGTCTCAACCCCTACATTAGCACGCTCCCGCTTTAGTGCAGTATCATCCCAGTTTTGGTGAATCATCATGATCTAAGGATGACATTTTTGGTTCATGTCTCTTTCTCTTATGACATGTAGTTTCAAACTTAGTGAGCTAGTTGGAGGTATTTTCTCATCAACTCATCATATGATTAGAGGCTTTTTAGACAGCTATATATAGATGGTCCAGTGTTTTTTAATTGTCTTCTATGCTTATGCTTTATGATATGCAGACTTCCGCTTATCTTGTGTTCATGTTTTATTTCCTCTTAGCTATGCTCATAATAATTCTATGTATGTATCATGGGTTAGCTTGGAGCCATTCGTGGTTCTAGGTCCTGTGTCTAGGTCAGGGGTCCACGCTCGGGTCATAACAAAGTTGTTATCAGAGCCTCAGGTTTAGTGTATCCTAGGGTGTTTGAAAGCCATATTAAGTAGAATCTTTTTCATGGGTGTGAAGTACGCCACACTTATGAGGAAGGGGATACAAAACATTTTAGGAAACTTCCCTTCTTTCATGATTCTATCTCGTGCTATGAAGTTCAACTCTCTTTATCCTTCTAACTTATGCTATATGCATTTGTAGAAGTATGCCTCCTCACCGAGTCAACGGAAGAAGAAATGACAACAACAATGGCTCTGGGAATGTCAATAGAGACGGGCATCATCCAGCCCCACCAACTTCAGTTGATCCTTTGTATGAGTAGGTTATGCTGAGTTTAGGGCTGTTTTTCAAATATTGTCCCAGGCTATGACAGCCCAAGTCAACCAACAGGTGGTTGCCTATGTGAATCAAAATGGTAATGTGGAGGCAACTTGGGTATGAGACTTCACTAGGATGAACCCATCTAAATTTCATGGGTCAAAGGAGGACTAGAATCGACTGGAGTTTATTGGAGGTCCAGAACATTATGCTGATTATAGGTGTTACAAGAGAGTAGAGTGCAGACTTGGCCTCCTACCAACTGAAGAGGGTTGCTCATATATGGTTTCGATAGTGGAAGAAGAGCAGGTGAGTTGGTGTAGTCCCTATTGGGTGGGATGAGTTTGTTACGGCTTTCTTGGACCAATTCTTTCCCCAAGAGTTGAGGGAAGCAAAGGTAGCAGAGTTTGTCAACTTAAAGTAGAATGACATGACTATTCAGGAGTAGGCCCTGAAGTTCACCCAGCTATCCAAGTATGCTTCAGAGATGGTTGCAGAGCCGAGGGCTCGTATGAGCATGTTTGTGAATGGGATTGCAGATTCATTGGTCAAGGTATGCAGGACCGCCATGTTGATTAGTGATAGAGATATCTCCCGACTAATGATATATGCCTAGTAGATAGAGGAAGAATAGATGAAGGAAAGGAGAGAGGCCCAGAATGAGTCGGGATAGGGAGCTATGGGTACTCTCAATAGAGGTCGGTGGTGCACATTGCCCTTAGTATTAGAGGTTGTTGTAGCTTCATCATCAGCTAGAGTTTCATACAGACCTCCAGGGTGATCATAAAGGCTGAGCATCAAGCTCTAGGTCAGAGGAGCATGATAGGGGAACCCACTTTTCCAGCTTGTAGGAAATATTGTAAGAGCCACCGAAGTGCTTGGTTTGGCTACGATGTTTACCTTTGGGTGTGAGAAGTCCGGGCACATGGGCGAGGTTACCTTTAGCTAAATAGGGTGATAGTAGAGTTGTGCCCAGCCACCCTTTGATGGCTCCGGCGGCTCGCACATCTCGGCGGGGCACCTCTTCTAGTGCGATCGTTGGGCGGTGCCGAGAATAGGTTTTATGCACTTTTATATCGCTAGGGCGGAGTGTTAACCGATGTCGTCACTGATATGTATGAGTCTTCCATCTTGATGTTTATGCATTGTTAGACATAGGGCCATATTGTATCCTCCGTGACTCCCTATGTTGCTGTGGATTTCGGTGTAAGTCCCAAAATCCTTTCAGAATCTTCTCTGTCTACTCCGGTCGGTGAGTCAATTTTAGCTTGATGGGTATACAAAAATTGCCCTGTCACTTGATTCTTCATAAAGTCACACCAAAATTGAGTTGAGTAGAGTTAGGTATGACCGATTTCAATGTTATCTTGATGTGATTGTTTATATACTTGTTATGCTTGATTTAGTTCTAAAACCCATACCATAGAGTTTCAATTTTCAGGTGAACCAGCCCTAGAGTGGGAGGGTAGTTCTATTGTTCCTGTAGGTCACTTTCTGATTACTAACAAGAGCACACAAGTGCACATGGTTAATAAGTAATATAGGACGGTGAAGTCTCCATCATCGATCACTTGGAGACTTGTAAGATTAATCGTTTAAGGTTAACTCTTTATTTCTCTATTTACTATTAACACAAATAAAAATGAGAGATAGTTTGGAGATTAAACTGCTTAATCTTGAAATGTAAAATTGACTACTAAACTAAGATTGCTGCAAGCTTGTTTGTACATCAAATGATGATGAAAAGCTAGGGAAATGGCACTTTCTCTTGAGTTGAGTTATAAAGACTTGATTATTCTAGATTAATTCTTCCTAAGGTTTCTAGTTGCAAGTTACTATCCCATTTCTTGCTACACTCCTGAGCATTCAAGAACTATTTCATGAACCCTAATGCCTACATCCCTATGGTCATAGGATAAATATGAAATGACGGTTATATTACTACTTGTATTTCAACTAAACAGGGATGAAGAGTATATCCTTATCCTCATCAATAACTTCTAATCTCCAACCAATGGGTCAAAGGATCTTTGAATTCCTTTTTTACAATTTCTTTTAACCCTTTCAGTTTTTCTCTGCAGTTTAACCAAAAGCCAATAGATTTATTTACAAGGTGATCAGTCCTTGAATAAGCGATTAAAGCAACTAAATATAAACAACCTTTAATGAAGAATCAAAACTAGCAAAAATCAATCTTTCAAACTTATAGTTATGGCCAAATACCTTGAATAGGCGTTTAGCTAGTCATAGACAAGTGGAAAAACAAGATATCATCATCATTCAAAGTAAAAAATAGAAAAGAAGCTTAATTTGACTTGTCCTCTAAAGTTATTACAACACTTACTACGATCAAACAAAACGATGTGAATGCTAACAATCGACCTAAGATGTTATATTTATAGTGAGCACTCCAAATGAAACTTTTTACCTCAAGAAATTAGTTTCAAAATCATAAAAATCCATCCTAGAATGGGTCTAGCGTGTCGCGCCCTCCATAGCCTTTTCCCCCAGTTTGTCTCAATTTTCCTTTGAAGTTTAGCTACGAGAGCCCCAAGCCAGCCATAGCACCCAGCAGATGTTAGCCAAGTTTCTGAACATCTCTACCCTCAGAACCCCATACCATATAAAGAACCATAGTGTTAGTCAAATTTCATAGTATGAGAACTCCTCTGGCGCCCGACTCCATCCACAACACCAGAATGCTGAAAACTTTCCTAAGTCTAAGATGCTTCGGGTGCTCCACACATCTCACCAAGGTGTTGATCAAATTATCCTTTGAAGTGTGGAACCTAGAGCCCCCGTCACTCATAGCACCAACTATGTGCAGATTTCTCACGAAGTTCGAGTTGGTACACCACACAAGCTGTAGCCCCAGGCCAACTTTTGCGAACTCTTCTTTCTTCACACCTTGGGTCATTTTTGGGTCCCTTTTCCTTGATTTCCTGCCAAAATATGTAATAATATTATTTTTTATCTCAAACAAAAATGACTTCATGCATTTCATAAAGTTATAAACTCAAAATAAGGGAAAATATAGGTAAAAACATGGAAAGTATCTTAGTGGCACCTGGATGGATGGAATACCTAGATCCATGGGCTTCATGCAATATCCGACTCCTCAAATCATCAGCATCCCTGGAACTGATAGGCAACCCTGATGTGAAGCACACCATCCCCCTTGGGATAAACCTCCACCCATCGACTCACGAATGGCTTCTTCTTTCCCAAAATTGGGTCCTCATCTTGTATAGATTTCACACCAGTCACTAATGACAAATTCAGTCTGCTTTGCACAACAACGCCATCGGTAGAGTAGCCAACCTAACTCTTAACCTTGTGAGATGATGTACATATTTCACCAACTCCTTTCCCTTCATCCCCGCGTGGGACACACTCTCCATGGAAAGTCTACTAAGTTCGCCCTTACCACATTAGCCTTTCCAAGATGGTAAAGAACACTCATATCATAGTATTGAGGAGCTCTAATCACCTCATTTTCCATAGATAAGGTCCTTCTGCGCGAACACGTATTGTAATCTCTTTGTGGTCAGTGGCCATCCACATGGACCCTTACAAGTAATGTTGCCATATCATCAATGTGAATACCACTGCAGCCAACTCTAGATCATGGGTCTAGTAATTCTTCTCATAGATCTTTAACTACCTAGAGGCATATGCACTATTACCTTCCCTCACTGTCAATACACACGAAGTCAGATTCTCAAGCATCCATGATACACCACCCCAAAGATTTTCGTATCCTCAGGTAGGGTCAACACCGTTACGGTAGTAAGTCGAGTCTTCAACTCTTGGAAGCTCTTCTCACAAGCCTCCGACCATTGAAATTACACCTTCTTCTAAGTCAACTTGGTCAAGGTGCTTGCAATTGATGAAAAACCCGTAACAATCTCCGTGGCAACTGTTTAGGCGAAGCTCGAATATATCCGAAGGATTCACCGATCTAGGCCTATTCTTAACCGCCTCAATTTTGTAAGAATCTACTTTTATGCCTTTGCTTGTTAACACATGGCCCAAAAATGCTACCGAGTTCAACCAAAACTCGCACTTGCTGAACTTGCATACAATTGGAGATCCTTGAGAATTACGGCACTACTCTCAAATGAGCGGACATGCTCCTCCTCACTTCAGTATATAAGGATGTAATCAATGAACACGATCACGAATCATGTCTAGGTACGGCTTGAACACCCTAATCATCAGGTCCATAATACATAGGCATTTGTTAGTCAAAGACATAACTACAAACTCATAATGACCATATCGCGTCACGAATTGTCTTCAAGATATACACTCCCAGACCTTGAGCTGATGATACAAGGACCTGAGATCTATCTTTGAGAAACACCTTGCACCCTAAAGCTGGTCAAACAATCATTAATCCTAGGTAGAGGATACCTATTCTTAACGGTGACTTTTTCAATTGCAGATAATCAATGCACATACGGCGAACCATCCTTCTTTCTAACAAATAAGAATGGTGCACCCCATGGAGACCACCTCAATATGATGAAACCATATGTAACAGGTCCTTCAAGTGATCCTTCAACTCCTTTAGCTCAGGAGTTTGGAGCCATCACATGGGAGGAATAGAGATAAGGGCACGTATCGAGTAGAAGATCAATACCAAAATCAATTTCCCTCTCGGGAGGAACACACAGTAAATCATCCAGAAATACTTTTGGGTACTCACACACCACGAAACTGGTGGATAGTCGGAGTCTTGGGACTCAACATCCTTAACCTAACTAGATGATACATGCAACCCTTAGAAATCATCTTCACTGACTAAGGTATGAAATAAATTGACCTATTGGTACAGCCGAACTACCTTTCCACTCCAAAATTGATTCAACCAAAAAGCGAAATTCCACCGCCTAGGTTCTACAATTTATAGAAGCATAACACGCATACCACTAATCCATGCCAGAATATGTCCAAAGTCAATAATGGATAACTCTGCAAGGTCTGCGAGGTGACTTTATGCAATATAGTGACCGGGCATCCTCTATACACTCGCTTAGCTACAATTGAATCACCAACGGAGTAAAAACCCAAAATGTTTTGCCATAGTCTCGGGACTAACTCTAAAGCTACTAGCAATGTAAGGGTCACAAAAAGACAAGGTAGCTCCCGGATCTAGAAAAGCATAAACATCAATATGAAAAACACGTAACATACCCGGTAGAGCCACATCGGGAGACCTCCTGCTCCTAGCGGGGTGCTAAAGCGTAAAACCTATTTTGGCACTAACTGCTGGGTGAACTAGTCAAGGCACCCTGTTGAGGGGACGTTCTTATTGGAGCGGGTGGCCCATTCTTTGGAATACGGGCTCCACCACCCTAATACGGAAGAATGGAAATCCACACGAGTCCCGTGTCCAAGTGTTCATACCCGAAATAAGTATCCAAACTTACTAGGCACCTCCTGGGATAATTATTTTCGTATGTTGCACAAACTGGAAAGTGCGCTCCATCTGCGTACTGCCGTGGCCTCTCGAGTTTGAAGCTGCTCCTCCGTCCCCTCGGAATCTAGATGGTGATAGTCTTTGGAGCTCTTCCCAACCTTATAGGGCCTGCACGCACTACCTAGTATCTCTCCACTACTTGAACCATATGTGAGCCACACCCTTTAGGCGATAGGAGGCCAAATCAACACAATCTCCATCGGTCACCCCCATGCTTGGGTGATGGCCCAGAATCTCCTCGATGAAATCATTCGGATCCTCATCCACCTTGGACCTAAGGAACTCAGGAGGGTTCATCCTCAAAAATCTCTAACCGGTTTGTTGTGGCATTATCATTCTATGGGATAGCAACAGTACGCGTGTTATTTAGTGGTCAAGGCCTATGGCAATATCTTGAGATAGCTGGGCTGTGCAAGCTTGGATCTAATGCTTAGGAGCTCCCCAAACAGTGGGGCTTGCTCATACCCATGACCATTTCTATCCTCGTGGCGCTACCATTCCTATTTCTTCTTTCGTTCATTCTTAAGGGCCATGATATGCAATCGTGAATAACACGAATAGAAGGATAGAAAGATTTTCATTACGACATAGATTATGCAATAAGGGAACAATTCCTATACATCTCGTAGCCTCTTCGTCATAAGTGTGATGCATTTCACACCTATGAAAAAGACTCTACTTAACGCGGCTTTTAGACACCTTAGGACGCTACAAACCCATTGCTCTGATACCAAGTTTGTCTGTCCGAATGTAGACGGATTGTAACACGGGACAAGGAACCCCGAGAGGCCCCAAGTCAACCCATGGCATAGAATACATCTAATTTCATTCACTTTAAGCGGAAAGCCGTCTTAAGGCATAGAGGAAACATAAACATACATAACATATAATAGCATAAGGAATCACTAGACATTCCGCAAGCTGAGTACTACAATACTATCAAAAAGCCTCTCTTTTGCATGGCGGATTGATGGGACAACACCCCCAACTATCCCAACCAAGTAGTGAAACATAAATGACATAAGGTGGTCAGCGACCCTCAGACATGAGGACTCATCAACAGAGTGGAGGTGAACTCTAATATGGTCTAAAGATGAGGATGAGCCTAGAGTCAGGTCTTGTATTATGAAATGATACAACAAAGTATACGGTCGATGCATGGAATGTCACGAGGAGTATGCAAAGTAGTAAAACGAGACATTTAAAGTATGTAAAAACTTATTAAACATCATGAGAGTAGGACATCATGCTCATACTCATAAATATTGTAACATAACATAACATAGGCTCAGGTTTTCGAAGAATTCATAATACATTGGTAATCATAAGCATGAGAGTAAGTTGTATTGGACATAACTTGAGCCAATATACGTAGTCATAAACATCGTAAATCATGAGGAACCGATGGGAGATTCTCTTAATTGACCTACCCCATGTGAGCACACATGGGCCGACTTGTAAGCCTAGTCGGGAGGCCGTTAATGCCTTGCCAATGGTAGAACCATGAAAGTGTGCTATCACCATGAAAAGGACAATTGGGCTAGGGGCCGAGTCACAAAGAGGTCTAACATACCTACGGTGGGCATTAGTTTACGAGATTCGGGCGAGACCTAAGCCTCCCTCTGCCTCGGTGTGCCGATACTATTCCCCAAAACATATATAGTGATCATGGTATAACATGCATGAATTCATGGGCTAGTTAAATCATGAAAATCATAAACATATTTGTACATACTTGAACTAGCCATAGCTTATAAGGCTTGTGAGTTGGCAAAAATATAATTCATGAATCATAAGGTTTTTCACGCATACTAGTAGGCCATACATATAACTTGAAAATCATCAAATAATGATGGGTAATTGGATAAATCTATATTTCAAATCATAAATCACGTTAGGTTTTGTTGATATCAACAAGCCGAGACATAGATCATAAATCGATTCAACGTAGATCATAAATCGATTTATCATAGATCATGCATAAATCTTGCTGGGTTTGTTAATATCAAAAATTGAGACGTAGATCATAAATCGATTCATCATAGATCATGCATAATTAGGCTTAATTTGGTAGAAATAGAAATCAATGATTTTATAAGTAAAATAATTGTAAAATATGATCAAAATCCATAAAATATGATGTATATCTATAAATCATCGCCAATTAATTTTCACAAGAATTTAATTCAAAACTCCATGAGAATAGCCCCCCTGAATATTCTGAACTTTTTGGAAATGAGTCTCACCATGACTCGTTGTTTCCTCCAACAGTGCGTGGTGGTGATCTGTTAGGTCATTTGGAAAATTGTGTTCCCCTACCTGACTTGAGACAACGGATCGTTGTACACCTCATCACGGGTCATTAAATGACCCGTTATGTCTAACTACTAGCTCCAGTACCTACCATGATTGCCAACAATGACTCATTGTTCCAAACAATGAGTCGTTACATTACACGTTGCTTACACTACCATCAGAGCTTCATTTACCCGCGAATGGCTCCAACGATTAATTGGTTGGACCAACGATCCTTGGGTCATCCATCCTATGCATTTTTTCTAGTTTTCAGCAAACTTCATTTTGATCCAGGATACGATCTTGGCGTTTCCGAGGTATTACATTTACCGTCTTTCTACACAAAACCGAGATCTTCCCTCTCTCAACTTTTTCGTCCTCCTTGAAGGAAGAACTTGTTGATGAAATTTGTCAGAAAGAACCTTCCAAGTGGTAGTGGAACTTCTTTGGCTCGTTCTGAAGCCACTCCTTGGCTTCACAATCAAGAGAACAAAAATAATGTGATCTTAACATACTCATCTGACCGCGTTATGATAGTGAAATTTCTCACTCGGCTCATGAACATCATCAGATGTCTATGATGATCCTCATGCAGCTTGCCCTGATATTGGCAAGTATTTTGGACCAACCACACGATTCTTTCCTTCAATTCAAAGTTTCTGGTGATGTCCGACTTGATGATCACTTTAGAAGCATTCTCCAAGTTTGACCTAGAAAAAAATTCAACATTGGTACCCTCTCAGTTGTGCCCTATGCTTGCTGAGTTATTCTCCATAGTTAACCTTCAAAAGATTCTCTTAATTTCAGGATCAAAAGAGAAGCCAAAGGTATTCGTCGACTCCACATAGTTAGCATACACGATCACACAACACCTGTAACTTCACAATAAAAAAACAAAAACATAAAATACAAATAGCGAATAAAAATCCTAACCTACAAATGAATAATCAATCTTCAAGTCCACGAAAACAAAAACCAAAAAAAATGATGTCACCCAAGCGCATGCAAGCGCTTATAGTCGTCAAGTAATATAGGATGATGAAGTCCCAATTATCAATTCCTCGGAAGACTTGTCATATTACTCATTTAAGGATAACTCTTTGGCCCCCCGTTATTCTATCAACACGGATAAATATGGGAAATGGTTTGGAGATTAAACTACTTAAACTTGAAATGTAAAATTAACTACTAAACTAAGATTATTGCAAACTTTTTGTAAGCAAATAAAGATGAAAATCTAGGAAAATGGAACTTTTGCTTCAGGTGAGTTATTAAAACTTGATTACGCTAGATTAATGCTTCCTGAGGTTGTTAGTTGCAAGTTACTATTCCATTTCTTGCCACTTTCCCGAGTATCCAAGAACTATCTCATGAACCACGACGCCTATATCCTATGGTCAACTAAACAGGGTTGAAGGTATCCCTATCCTCATCAACAACTTCTAACCTCGAACCAATGGGACAAAGGATCTTTGAATTCTATTTTACATTTACTTTTAACTCTTTCGGTTCCCTCTTCCGATTTAACCAAAGCCAACAGATCTATTCACAAGGTGACTAGTTTAGTGAATAAGCAATTACAATAAGTAAATATCAACAACCTTTAATGATGAATCAAAACTAGCAATAATCAATCTTTCAAACTTCAACCATAGTTATGGCAAACCACTAGAATGGGTGTTTAGCCACTCAAGACAAGAGAAAAAAGATATCATCATCATTCAAAGTAAAATAATAGAGAAAATAAGAAACCTAAGTTAAGACTTGTCTCTGCTCTCCAAGCTGCGTTACAACACTTACTACGATCAAACAAAATGATGTATGATTACTAACAATCGATCCGACATTATATTTATAGGTGAGCCTCAAATGAAACTTCCACCCTCAAGAAATTAGCTTCAAAATTAGCAAAAATCCATCCTGGAATGGGTCTGGCATGCTGTACCCTCCATCCCCAAGTTTGGCTCAATTTTCCTTTGAAGTTTAGCTCCGAGTGCCACACGCTAGCCCGCACCAAGGTGTTAGCCAAATTATGAACTTTTAGACCCTCTAAGCACCCCATGCCACTCAAAGCACCGGGCTTGTTAGTTAAATTTATAAGCATTAGAACCCCTCTGGCGCACCCACTCTATCCACAACACCAGAATGCTGAAAAAATTTCCTAAGTCTGGATGCTTCAGGCGCTCCACACCTCTCATCTCACCAAGGTGTTACTCAAATTTCCTCTAAATTTTGGTACTTGGGGCCACACGCCACCAAGTAGAACCAACTTTTGTGCATATTTCTCTAAAGTTCATGGGTTGGCACTCCAAGCTAGCTATAGCCCCAAGCCGACATTCTCGAACTCTTCTTTCTTCACACCTTGGGTTATTTCTAGGTGCTCTCCTTGGTTTCATGCTCAAAACATCTAAAGCATTTATTAGCTCAAAAGACACATGAAAACATGAATTCATGCATTTCATAAGGATTATGAACTCAATACAAGGCAAAATATGGGTTAAAACATGGAAAATGGGCATAAGAATATACCCAACATCACTTTGTTTCCTATATTAAGGCAAAAAATATGATCATCATGGGTTTCATATACCATTTTAGTTTTTTGGGTTAAGGATTCTACATCAGTGACCCAGACTCTTGATCATTTCTGTGGTATGTGAGTATCGAGAGGTGTTTCCTGATGATCACATCAGGAGTCCCCTCTTGAGGGAGAGATTAACTTTTTATTGACATTCTCCCTAATATGTAGCTCATCTCCAATCCTCCTTCTGAAATTGCTCAGCTAAGCTAAAGGGTTGAAAGAGCAATTGAAATATCTCTAAATAACGGTTTCATCAGAGCCTAGTAAGTCCCCCATGGGGTGCTCTAGTTCACTTCGTTCTAAAGAAGGATGGTTCCCTATGGATGTGCATTGATTACCATCAGTTGAACAAGGTCACAGTCAAGAATAAGTATCTCCTCCCCAAGATTAATGAATTGTTTGTAAGCTTCGGGATCTTTAAGTTTTCTTAGAAAATAGACCTCAGATTTGGCTATCACCGGCTCAGGATTAGGGATGGTGAAATTTTAAATAACTTTTCAGAACTCGGTATGTGCTATGAATTTGTAGTTATATCTTTTGGGTGACAAATGCTCTGCGGTTTTCATGTATTTAATAAACAAGGTGTTCAAGTAGTATTTGGATATGTTAACAAAAAAGGGAATAACCCAAAGAGAACTTACAAAGGTCTTCATAAGCCAAAGAAAATTTCGCTACTAATATATTACATCAAACTTAGTTACAATAAAGAGAAAAAAACTCCTTTATATAGAATCCTAGAAGAGGGCTAGTCAAAGACAAATTAAAATAAATTATATTCCCTATTGTCTTCGTTGATGATATCCTCATATCCTCTCGGAGCAAGGAGGATCATCTTTGCTCATTTGAGGATTATGTTGCAGTCTCTCAAGGATCATCAACTGTTTATAGAATTCAGCAAGTGGGAGTTTTGGGTGAACTCGGTAGCACTCTTGGGTCATGTGGTGTCTATTGAGGGTGTGCAAGTATACTCTCAAAAGACGAGAGCGGTGAAGAAATGGCCTAGGCCTATTAGTCCTACTAATATTAGGAGCTTTTTAGGTTTAGTTGGATACTGCAAGAGGTTCATAGAGGATTTTTCGCATGGGTCACCATTGACTAAGTTGAAGTAGAAGAAGGTCGAGTTTTAGTAGTTTGCATGCTTGTGAAGAGTTTTGGGGAGTTAAAGACCGAGTCACTTCAGCCCCATTGACCCTACGAGGAGCACAATGGCCCGTTAATATTGTGATGCTTCTAGAGTGTACTTGGTTATATGTTTATGCAACATGGTAAGGTCATGCTTATGCCTCGTCTGACTTAAGACTCATGAAAAGAATTACCTAAAAACATGACCTAGAGTTGGCAATGGTGGTTTTTACCTTGAAGATTTGGAGGCATTATTTGTATGGGGTGCATGTGGATGTGTTCCTGAGACCACAGAGCCTTTAGTATGTGTTCACTCAAAGGACCTAAATTTGGCAAGAAGATAGGCTAGAGCTTCTCAAGCACTATGATATGAGTGTCATATATTTGGGCAAGGCCAATGTAGTGGCGGATATTCTTAGCAGGCTGTCCATGGAGAGACCATGTCAAGGATGGAAGGAAGGAGTTGGTGAAGGATGTCCATAGGCTTGCTTTCGTTTAGGAGTTCTTACAAATGCTTTAGCAGATGGTGGTGTTATTGTGTAGAATGAATCGAATCTTCATTGGTATTAGTGGTTAAAGTAGCATAGATGAGTATCCTATCTTAGTGAAGTTGAAGGAAGCTATTTGGAATCAAAAAGTGGAAATGTTCTCCCAAGGGAGATGGTGTACTCCGATTTAGGGCCAATTGTGTGTTTCCGGCTTTAGATGACTTGAGAAATGTGAGTGAGGCTCACAAATCTCGATACTCTATTCATATAGGTGCCACCAAGATGTACCGTGATCTACAAAAATTCTATAGGTGGAATGACATGAAGAATGACATAGAGGAATTTATAGCTAAGTGTCTGACTTGTCGGTAATTTAGAGGATTGAGCATCAGAGACCTGGGGGGTATGCTTCGGGGAAGTGAAACATTCCTACGTGGAGGTGGGAAGATATTAACATGGAATTTATTCTCGAGTTGCCTCGTATGCACCGGCAGTATAACTCTACATAGGTGATTGTAGAAAAGTTGACCAAATCGGCACATTTCTTATTGGTCAGAACTACATGTTCCGTCTGAGGATTATGTTAGACTCTACACTGAAAAGTTGTTTAGTTTGATGGATTTCCTTTGTCCATCATCTCGAGATAGTAGTATTCGAGTTCCCCTCTCATTTTTGGAGACCGTTTTAGAGGGCCTAGGTACTCAGGTGAAGCTTAACACAACTTTACCACAAACAGATGGTCAAGATGAGTGGACTATTCAGACTCTTGAAGACATGTTGAGATTGCGTGTGATTGTTTTTAAGGGTAGTTAGGACTATCACTTGCCTCTCATTGAGTTTGCCTATAACCGCGGTTATCATTCCAACATTGAGATGGCTCCATTTGATGCTCTTTATGGAGGAGGTGTAGATAACCTATTGGATGGTTCTAGGTAGGTGAGGCCATGTTGATAGGGCAGTTCGAGTTCATGAGCCTATAGAAAGTTCAGCTTGTAAAAGAGAGGTGAAGATGGCTCGAGTCAACAAAATCATATCCGGATGTTAGGAGGAGAGATCTTGAGTTCGAGGTCAATGATTGAGTGTTTCTAAAGGTGTCTCAATAAGGAATTTTGAGTTCAGTAAGAAAGGATAGCTTAGACCCTTATATGTTAGTCCTTATAGGGTTTCGAGGAAGATAGCAGGTGGCTTATGATTTGGAGCTACCAACAAAGGTAGATTTCGGTGCATCCAATTTCCATGTGTATTTGTTGAAAAAGTGCATGGGCGACACAACTTTAGTTGTTCCGGTAGAGAGCATTGGTGTGAAGCATATCCCTTTTGAGGAGGATCTTGTTTGAGATCCTTTATCGTCAAGTTCGAAGTTGTGTAATAAAGAGGTAGCTCTGTGAAAGTTTTATGGAGAAATTAGCTAGTTGAGGAATTGTCTTGGGAAGCCCGAAGCACTACATGATGGCTGGAGATACCCACACCTCTTTCCTTCCAGCTCAGTCCCAGCATGAGGTGCCAGTTTCTCCTTAGTACCTATTCGAGTTTCATGTCAAGTTCATGATTAAAATTCCTTTCATCATAGTATGCATGTATATTTCATGAACTTCAGTTCAATCCTTATGTCTCAATTCGGAGCCAGTCACTCTGTCAGTTTTCAATTGTAGTTATTTTGTTTTGGGATTATAGTTCCTTCCTAGCCTTCTAGTAAGCCTAATCTACATACGAGGATGAATGTTCCAAGGGAGATAATATAACATCCAAAATTTGCAAAGATGAGACTGTGAGGCATTAAGGGAAAACGGAAAAAGCTACACCGAGATCACGAGAACAAAGTCGTCAAGTGACTTGTTAGTTCAGTTAATGACTCATTATGTAAGTCATTGGGTGCAATAAGGCTGTGAAACATTGAGTTTCATAGAGAGTCTTAATGGGTAGTAAGTGACCCAATAAGCATCACAATAAATCGTTAAGTGGAAGCGTCAAGAAAGATCAGAAAGTTGGAAAATTGGCTAATGGTGACGAATGGCACCTAATGACTCGTCAAGAGGCCTCGACTCATTAGGTCGCTCATGGAGTCCGGAAGGATCAAATTTTCAGTATTCGAATTGATAAGGAAATTTTTATGTCCCTAACTCATAAACTAAGTCTTTTTAAATTCCTAAAGGGTATTTTAGAGGGTTTTATTCATCTGAAACCTTCATTCTACTCCTAGCTCTCCAAGTTGAAGAACAAAACCCTCTCAAGCCTCAGAAACAGGTCCTCTCTCCTCTAATTTTCTTGGGCATCAAAACCTAGCAAAGAACCTATCATGTCACGACTCGAACATAGGGCCAGATCAAGACATAGGATAAAGAACCCCGAGAGGCTCCAAGTCGACCCATGGCATGAACATAACATCTAACTCAATCGAATAAATGAAAGATCAACATAATTAACATAGCGAAAGTACGAACATACCTAACATGCAGGTGCGTAGATAAGTCTAAAGTTGAATACAAACTTTGTTCGAAAATCCTTTAATACGAGTTGATGGAACATGACCCCAACTAACTCACTATAAGATACAGCGAAAATACGGAACATATAAGATATGAAAGGCCCTCGAAAGATGACAACTCGCCAAATTTGATCAGGAGGTACAAGAGTTTGGGAATCGGCTAGCGGCGAAGGGCGAGCTGGATGCTCAGGCCTATTTAATAAAAGATACAGCATAGAGAATGCGCCCTTATGTGGAATGTACCGGTTGCAAGGTAAGTAAAACAGCTAAGTAAGTAAAATCATAAATCATGCATATTATAAGAAACATAATCAAGATAAGTTTCTTAGAGAAGGACTTGCATGCTATTTTCTAAGATCATGATCTAAATGTAGCGAATATCATAACTAAATAGAATGACCCAAACTCGTGATATCACAAGTAAAATTGAACATTGGGTCACACCTACTGAAAATATAATATCATGACTAATGAACATGCATAACTGAAATCATGAGGTACAATGAGAGACTCATCGCTATAACTAATATTACCACGATAGAACTTCGTGGTCCCGACTATCACACTAAAGTGGGCAGAGCGTCCAAGCTTTGCTAGGGCAAAGGACACTACCATGATATTGATATCAAGCTAAACGCCCCTTGGGGGCATGGGAAGCTCACAAGGGAGGTCCCAAATAATCGGGTATACCTATTGGTGCGTAATTACGAGGCATAGGGTTGGTAGACCTTAGCCTTCTCGATGCTAGACACAGCTCCCAAAATATGCATATGCTCTCCATCCTTTTTCAGCAAAGCTGAACCATCGTCTAGTGATAAAGCTTACTCATAACGTACATACATAAATCTAAAATCATAACATAAGGAGCCTTGCCTCAAACAATTCTATAGTGAAATAGTGGGAGTCTAGACTCCAAAATCCATGGGAGTAGCTAATACATAAAGTATGATAATTCATGAAACATACTTGATCAAATAGGCTTTCCCAATGCCTATGATTTAAATCAACTTGATTCACTTTGAGAGTTTGTAGCACCCCCTCAGGCTCGGTGGCATGCTCCTCGCCGTCGTGGACACAATTACAAACATATCCAAGTATGACTTGAACATCTTGTTCATAAAATACATAAAAGATAAAGGAGCATTCGTTAGTGCAAAAGACATAACTACAAACTCATAGTGACCATGCTGAGTCCTGAAGGTCGTCTTAGGAGATGTCACTCTCCCGAACCACCGAGGCTGATGATATCAGATCGAGTCTATCTTCGAGAAGAGCTTAGCACTCTAAAGGCGGGTCAAACCGTCATCAATCACAGGAAGAGGATGCACATTTCTTGATGGTAACTTTGTTCAATTACCGATAATCAATGCATATACAAAGAGAACCATCCTTCTTGTGGACAAACAAAACTTGGCCTCCCATGGGGATTTTCTAGGTATGATGAATCCCTTGTCTAAAAGGTCTTTGATTTGATCCTTCAATTCCTTTAACTTTCAGATGGAGACATTTTGTAAGGAGGAATAAATATAGGTTGCATATCGGAAAGAAGGTCAATACCAAAAATCAATCTCCCCGTTCGGGAGAGATTCTGTTAATCATCTTGAAGCACCTATGGATACTCACACACTCACGGAAGCCCGGCTGATCGTCGAGGTTTTGATGTAGAATCCCTTAACCTAACTATATAGTACCCCCAACCCTTAGAAATCATCTTTCTGGCCTTAAGATAGGAAATGAAGTGAACTACGAGTACAAGCCGTTACCCTTCCACTCTAAGATTGATTCTGGGAAATACGAACTCTCTTGCCTGAGTTCTACAATTGGCGAGGCATAAAATGTAATAACCAATCCATGCGAGATAACATCAAAATCGGTCATGTCTAACTTTACTAAAGTCTGCTGAGGTGACTTTCCGAAGGACTGTGACAGGGCAATTTTATACACCCATCTAGCTATAAGCTTGAATCCTGGCTGAGTAGAGATTGAAATGATGCATTAAGTTTTGGGGTAAACTCAGAAACTACTAACAACATAAGGCATCACAAAATACAAAGTATCCCTAGATCTAATAATGCATAGCATCAAGGTGGAATACTCGTAACATACCAATGACTACATCACAGGAGACCTCCACTTCTAACGAGATGCTAGGGCATAGAATGTGTTTTGCGCTGACCATCACACTGCGCTAGTAGATGCCCCTTGCTTGGCTATGAAATTTGGTAGAGGCTGCTTGAAATTGGAGATTGGGCCTAGGCCCTATCATGACCCTGTCTGGCTGCTAGGAAGTATATAAGCATATATCTGGGCTTCCCACACCTGAAATAAGCAACTAAACCTACTAAGCTTGCTGGCCCGTAGCTTAGGCAATATCTACTACACTTTGGAGGAGTTTGGTCTATTCGGGTACGCTGCTCGGCCTCTTAGGCTCGATGCTCGTCCCTCTAATCACGCTTGGATAGGGATGGCACACTCATAGTTGAAGGCGCTGGGGCTGAAGATCTTTGATGAAACCTACGGCAGTGCCCACTAGGTCTCTGTTGGGAGAATTCAAAGCTATCGATCCTGGCCCTCTGGCCTCTCTCTCCTCACTCATTTATACGCCTCCATGTTGGGGCGTACGGGACTATACGAGCAAAGTTAATATCTTGATGAAGCATCACTATCCGTCAATACTTGACTAGGTAGTCTGCTACCCATGCACGAACCGACTCACTCCGAGCTCTCGATCCACAATCATCTGGGTTCATACTTGGACATACGAGTGAACTCAAGGCATACTCGAGACTATCATACTCCCTTGCTTTATGTTCACAAGCTTCATTTAGTTTGATCTCCCTCATCTCACGAGGAAAAACCAATCCAAAAAGCAGTCTGAAACTCATCCCAACCAATAGGGCCTGCTCCAACGTCCTTGCTATCCTTCCATTGCTTAAATTATATGTGCACAACCCCTTTCAAGCATTATAAGGCTAGATGTTTTACTCCTCTTTATTCATCCCATGATTTGGGTGATCTTCAAAACCTCCTTAATAAACTCGTATGGATCCTCTTCCACCTTTGTCCCAAGGAGACTCTGGAGGATTCATCCTCGAAAATCTTTAAATCTTTCATGCATTCACATTGCCAGGGAAATGCGCTATCTCGATTGATTGGCCTAGATGGTCAAATGCGAGCTAACATCTGTATGGATGCCCCGAACTTAAGCGTGGGCAACCGGCTCGGGTACATGCTCCTCATGGGCTGGTGGGGCCTGCTAGTGCTCCTCTCGATTGCCATTCTCATGGTCATTTTCATTTCTATTTCTTGTTACGGTAACTGCGAGGAGGCATGATTCAACAAACACGTATAGAACGAGTTATAAGGATAGAGAGACACTTCACCACATTACATAGATTAGAATGAAAGGAACATTTTATAAAATTTCTTATAGCCTCTTTCGTCACATAAGTGTGGAATACTTCACACCCATGAAAAGACCCTATAGCAACGGCTTTCATACACCCCAGACCTTTATGCTTGAATGCTCTAATACCAAGTTTGTCATGACCCGAACATAGGCGAGATTAGAAAGACACGGGATAAAGAACCCCGAGAGGCTCCAAGTCAACCCATGGCATGAACATAACATCTATCTCAATCAAATAAAATGAAACATCAACATAATTAACATAGAGGAAGTACGAACATACATAACATGCAGGTACATAGATAAGTCTAAAGTGAAAAAAATCTATGTCCGAAAAGCCTCTAATACGATGATTAATAGGACAAGACCCCCAACTAACTCATTATAGTTTGGAAACTAAAAATACAAGGAAACATATTTGAATAGAAAGGCCCTCGAAAGATATGAGGACTTATCAATTCTTTTGGGAGTACAAAAGGCGGGAATACGGCTAAGCGGTGGAACTAAATGCGGATATCAAAAACTGTATCATGAAATGATACAACAAAAGTATCACGGTCAGTATGTGGAATGTACTGAGTATGCAAGGTAACTAAAACCACTAAGTAAGTAAAATCATAAATCATACATATCATAAAACATAATCAAGATAAGATTTTGAGAGTGGGACTTGCATACTATTTTCACGAGATCATGAAATCACGAATGTAACTAAATATCATAACTAAATCGAATGACCCCAAAGATGAAAATTGATATCATAAGCAAACTGAACATTGGAGTCAAACTTGTTGAAAACATAATATCATGACTAATGAACATGCATAACTAAAATCATGAGGAATAATGAGAGACTGGTCATATAAGCGACATTACACGATAGAGCTTACATGGTCTGGACTATCATACTCAAGTGGAAAGAGCCATCTAAATCTTTGCAAGGGCTAAGGATGCTACCATGGTATTGATATCAAGCTAAACGCCCCTTGGGGGCATGGGAAGCTCACAAGGGAGGTCCCCAAGTCTGGAACATACTGTTATTTGGCGTAGTTAGGCATAGAGTTGGTAGACCTTAGCCTTCTCGATGCTAGACACAGCTCTCAAAAATATGTATATGCTCTCCATCCTTTTTCAGCAAAGCTGAACCATGATCTAGTGATAAAGCTTACTCATAACATACATACATAAATCTTAAATCATAACATAGAGCCTTGCCTCAAACAATTCTACAAAGATGAAAATAGTTGGAGTCTAGACTCCAAAATCCATAAGGGTAATCTAATACATAAAGTATAGATAAATTCATCAAACATACTTGATCTTATGGGCTTGACCAATACTTACACATGCTTGAAATCAACTTGATTCACTTTGAAAACATGAACATAGACATGGGTATTTCAAAATCATACTTTCTTCATAAACATCTCATCGCCTTGAACACATATCTCATGGATCTCAGCTTTCGCGAACTTTCATGGATGGGCATCATAATTTGAAAACCTTAAAACATAATTTTATAATTTAAAACATTATAAAATCTTCCCATTTGTTATAATTCAACATTGAAAACATTCTTAGATCCTTACCTATAATTGTGTTTCCAGGAAATTCACACATGTTGGGTTAAAAATCCATAGACTCATCAATTAGAAATTCATGTATTGAGAGAGTTGGGCATGGGTGTGGAGTATTGCACCCATCAAAGTGAAGCCTTACATAGCTAAAAGAGATTTGATTTCACATTCCTTGATTGCCTGTGAGAATTGAGAAAGAACTTTGAAGAAGCTGGGCTTTATCACCTCTCAAACCTTTACTTGCATGCATGAATTGGATAGGCTTGGAATGACTTAACCCTTCTTAAGACACTCTATTTTGAACTTAAAATGACGTAGTTTAGGCCTTATGAACTTAGAAATTACAAAAAAAAAAAACTTACTAAATTCACGGGGAAAATACACCAACTGCTAATGCAACAAGGTGGACGACTCGTCGCTTGGACTATGACTTGTAGTCACTGTCATTGCCACCTTTGCCAAATTTCTTGGGGTTCACCAAGAGGACACCACATTTCGTGGTGTACCCGACCACTCATAGTGATAACTCGTTAGGTACACTTCCTACTTCCCTTCATCCTTCAAAACCATCTTTGACCACGGGTGACCTAATGAATCATGGGGCGGCCACGCTCGTGAAAATTGCACCCTTGGTCACCCCAAGTGAAATTTCCAAACATAGTCAAACCCCTCCCCATGGTAACTTATATGACTCATGTTGTACTAACGAGTCACTGGACGACTCGTCGTGTGACCTGGTGCGAGAAATTTTTGTTTTCTCGTTTCAACTCCTATGTTTGATCTTACGGTTTTGGATATTACATATAAATAACATGCGTAAGGTCATGAACCAAATCCTTCCACCCTCATTCCCAATTTCATCCCTATCCATGATTTCAAGTCTCAAGCATATTTTATTGAAATTCTGAGTTAGGATCAATTCCCATGAAATGTCTTATGATCTCTTATAATTAAATTCTGTGATTTATCATTATGATTACTTATTTTTAACTAGAATATATGGACCTATATTTTCAAGTTTTTGGTGAATTTTCCCAAGTATGCATGATTTTATGATTTCAGCTTGAGTCTGTGATTTCAAGTTATGACTATTTATTCAAGTATGATTTTCATGAATCTAGTTATGTATCATGACCGTGTGACATAATTCTCATGAATATTTCATAACATGTCAAGTGTGATTATGAGTTCATGATTTAGAGCAAACCCATGCAAGATTAGTATTTTTCACGATGATGATTAAGAGTCATGTGCATATTTTTATGAGTGGTATGCAAATTGAGGCTAGGGGTCGGTAAAACCTAGGGTCTCATCTTACCATTCTATCATGGTATATATTCATATCAGATACTCTTGGGAGTTAAGTTGATATCACGCCTTAATTGTTCGTTGGCTTAGCAAGCTTGGGATGACTCTGCTCACTTGAGCAAAGATAGTTTTAGGGTGTGTATAAACTCTATGATGATGGTGTCAATTATGATGAAGTCTCCCATTTCTCTGTGTTTGAATTGCTAGTATTTCTGACCTATGATATTATATTTATAATCTTATTTGACCACTGATTAGTTTATGAGTTTCCACTTTTGATTTAAAGTATGGTACACTATGGGATATCTATTTTCAAACCTTGGGTAATTAAACTTCAGCTTATGATGAATAATTCATGATTGTAATATTATATGATTATAATTTATTATGTGCCCTATTCTTATGTTTTATTTTAGCGCTTTACTCTCAACCTTGATTTACTATTTCAGGCATATTTTACTTTCTCTGCATACTCAGTATATTCAAAGTACTGATACTACTCTATATATCATCTCATGATATAGGTTCGAGTGATCGAGTCTCGGCCCTCCGACGTTAGCTCACTCCCATTTTAGTCATTAGCATCACGAGTTTGGTGAATCCTCACGTTCCGAGGACAGTTTTGATTCATGTATCATTCTCTTCTAGGACAATAGTTTTGATTCATGTATCATTCTCTCATGAAACTTTCAATTTCTGACTTAGTGATCTATTTGGGGGTGTTGTCCATTAGCTCATCATATGATTAGAGGCTTTTAGACAGTTATATATAGATGGTCCAGAGTTGTTGACTTGTCAACTGCACTTATGCTTTATGATATGCAAACTTCTTCTTATGTTGTGTTCATGTTTTATTTTTTCTTGTCTATGCTCATAATCATGCTATGTATGTACAATTGGTTAGCTTGAAGCCATTTGTGATTCTAGGTCTTGTGTCTCGGTTCGGGGTCCATGCTTGAGTCGTGACAAAAGGATTATGATTTTGTGGAGTGGGCATTCATAGAGTAACTGTTAGTTTCTTTACAGTTTTCATCCAAGTTTTTTCAATGGATTATGGCCCATGTTAGTAAATTATCTTATTCTATTTGTTTTTAGTGAATACCCAACTAGGCCGTTTCGCGTAATGAAATGGCAGGCAGGGTGATCCTATGTCACCCTATCTATTTGTTGTGCAATGGAGTACTTAACAAGATTATTAAGGCAATTAGAAGTCAAAAAGAAGTTCAAGTATCAACTAAAGTGTGTAAAGCTTAAGATAGTTTAGCTTGGTTTTGCTCATGATTTGTTGTTATTTTGTAGGGGATATTTATGCGTCACTATATTATTTCAATGCTTCTCTAGTTGTCTAAAGTATCAAGGCTCAAAGCCAATACCAACAAAGTTGTATATACTTTGGAGACGTGAATAAGGTTCAATAGCATATTTTGTAGGCTCTAGGACTTTTCAAAGGAGAAATTCATTTTAGGTACCTAGGGAGTCCCCTTAACACTAAAAGGATTTCAGTAATACAATGCACAAGCCAGCATTGGGTAAGATTATAGGGAAATTACATCTTGGACTACTAGATATTTGACATATTTTGGAAGAACGCAACTGATAAAAAGTGTCCTATTTTCCATCAAAATATTCTGGTCTCAGGTTTTTATGCTACCAAAGAAAGTAATTTAGATCATGGTGACTATTTCCAAAAAGATTCTTACGTATAGGCGGTCTTTGATGTCTAAACGGCTCTCTTATAGCACAGGTGTAATTCACCATACATCGTTACGGGGATGGGATAGATCCAAAACACCCTATTTTGAAAGGTATTGGATAAGTGTTAGTTAAAACTTGAGGTTGAGGAATAGTCTATGTGCGGGGAATGGGAGCTCTTTTGGTTACTCGGGACCAAGCTACTTGGCGAGACCATTACCACGGTCAAAGACCCTCCATAAAAGACCAAGATAATAATCATCAAATTCATTATGGAGGCATCTTGAGCGCTATAGTGGGTCCCACTGCAGCGGGAATGTGACTGCTATAGCAAATGATGGGATTCGGTAATTGGGTTTTAAGTAGGATTTCAAGGGGTTTACCCATTGTTCAAGCATGACCTATTAGAAACTAAGGAAATTATCAAAAGAGTAGAGAAACTCTCCTTCCCCAAGGTAAGAACTTTAATCTATTCTCTCTACTGTTGACTCCCTAACCTCGCTGAATCGAAAGGGAGACCTCTAATAGTAAAATTTCTAGTTTGAAGAATCTTAGAATAGAGGAAATTAGGGCTATTTAAGTATTTTTGGGATTTTGAATGCATGTGTATATGGCGCAACAACCCGCACATCGTTAAGGGATTGCTGCAGGCCTAGACACTAAGAACAAGCTAGGGAAGGATTTGAATGTGCTGTAAAATTTTCTAAGTGTGAAAATGGTCAATTTTGAGTAGCTGCGATCTAGGGAACTTAGCAGTGAGACCGTAGTGATGGTGAGTCCCTTTGTGGCGACATGTAGAAACAATCGCTCAGTACTTGCATCAATGCTCAGATTGCTGTAGCGGTCCCACTACAGTAGAAATGCAATAACTACGGCGAGACAAAAGGAGTAAAATGGGTTTAAGTGGGAATTGGGGTTTCACCCATTAATTCCAAAAGCATGATCAAAGGTATAGAAACGAAAAACTCTTCGGAGCGGTGAACTCTTCACCCAAGGTAAGACTTTTGATTTCCTACCTCTTTGATAAGTAATGTTGATCCTAGGTTCCTTGTTGACCTTTAATGGTGGATGTTTTTGTTGATAAAAATCCTAGGGTTGTATTGTATGGTATGTAGGGGTGGTGATTTAGATTGATGGTGAAAATTCTCGATTACTCCCCTAGAATCACATGTTGAGAACAAGGGTTACACAGGAAATTGAATTAGAACCGAGTAGAATTGGTTTTACTTTCATAAAACACCCCAAAGAGAGGTTTTGATCTAATTATACTTATGATTGAAGAGTAGTAATGAATTGCTCTTGTTGTGGTACAGAACGATCTGAATCTTTGGAGAAGGGAAAGGCTCCCACAAAGTAGTTAAATCGTTATCTTTGACTTTCGAGGTAGGTTATGGTTAGAAAGGTTAGAATTTTTGTAATGGCTTGTATGCGTAATGTGATAATGTTTGATTACTCGATATTACGTGATATGAGCTTTTCTATTTGAATTAAATAGTGGAAATCATGTTAATATGAGTTGAACATGAATTGTTGTTAAAATCTTATGGAATTGTGAAGTGAAATTTCCTTTAGGATGTTTTCAATGTGAATCTATGATTCAGTAATTGTGCAAGTGATGGAGTGGAATATAGACTCCTAAATGTTAAACTATTTATGTATATGTGTGGGTTTTAACTTGTTGCATTATATGATGAGAGATTATTTCATTAGTAAAAGAATCTTGAGATGAGTGGCTCGCGCCGTGGGGGGCATCAGTGCGCTTTATTGTTGAGTGGCTCATGTCAGAGGGAGCGTCAGACAAGCGTATAGTGGGAGCGGGTGCCACGCCAACACAATATATGGATTTCTAGAGTCCCCTGTAGGACATGACTGGAAGGGTAAATTAAGATCCTTTGGCATGTGTGCATAGTGTTTTATGGATTGAGTGTTTACGATGATATGGTGAAGGCGTGTTACCATCATGCCACCATTTGCTTACTTTATTTAAGTTATGCTTGTACTCGTATGTAAGACTGAAACTGCAAATTGTCTCTAAGTGATGTTGGAAACTAAGGATTGGGTTTATTAGACTTGAATGGAAGAACATGAACTTGATTCTAAGTGTGACATGGTTAGATGTTGTTAAGTGTTGAGTATATTTTATGCAGCAATACGTTTGCGTTTATAGGTGATAAAGATGGTACTTATTATTGTTCATACTTTTAGTTCTAAATTGATCCTAAAGGTATGTGCATTGTTGACAATGATGAAATGATGAGTGAAGAACTGTTGAAATACGGCTAAGTGAGGCTACTACCTAAAAGCGTGCAGAGGCTGCGGCATGACTTCTTCCCTTTGCGGTGAGACTGCTACAGCAAAAAGGTCTAATCAGTGAGTAGGCCAGTTGTCACCTAAGTAGAGCTAGTGTAAATGAAATGGTTTTTATACTTCTATAAAATTTTGGAGACTTATCTTATGTTATTGTTATTACATTTACACGTTATTATGTTAGGTCGGCCGATGATGCCTACCACTACCGTGTTATGTATTGACCCTATCCCTATACTTTTTTTTGAGTGCAGAGTTTGATCTGTGAAGCTCCTCTCGTCCCCACCTTTAGTTACAACATTTTATTAAGAAGGTGAGTGGAGCATGTTGGGATGATTCACTTCCCTGGAAAGTCAATGTAATCTAGACATTGTGGGCTTTCTTTTATGTTGTCTTTGGTTAAACATTCTAGAACTGTAGTTTAGACATTTAGGTGTAATGACAATCAGGTCTTGAGAGTATTATTTTGTTCATTTTTAAGAAGATTGTATTCGTTTGTTTTCTTATAAGTTCATTTCCTTATAGGTATTCTATGTCGGGTTAAAAGTTTGAATCATTGGTTCGCCGACTGGAGGGTTAGCATTGATTGTCCCATGTCCATTTTGGGTCGTGACTAAGTTGGTATCACTGCTCTAGGTTTGTTGATCTCACACAGCCTGCCAAGACGGGTCTAGTAGAGTCTCGTGGTTTGGTGCGGAAATCAAAGCCGAGAAAATTTGAAGATGAAAAGCTAGGTAAGATTAGGGATAAAGTTCTGGGGGGAGAAGCCAAAGAAGTTGTGTTAGATGATGAAGGGGTCTTAAGAATAAAAGGGCAGGTGTGTTCCCCAAGTTGGTGAGCCTAATTAAAACCTTTTGTGAAGCTCACAACTCGAGGTACTCCATTCACCCGAGTCACCAAGTTGTACCATTATGAAGCAAGCACTATTGTTGGTGGGGTAGGATGAACAGGGATATTATGGACTACGTTGCTCAGTGTTTAAATTGTCAGCAAGTGAAGTACAGCACCAAAATCTTGGAGGCGTAGTTAGAGAGATGCTATCCCAGTGGAAATGGTAGGATATCTACTGAACTTTGTGGTTGGTCTTCCCAAGACTTTAGGGAAATTCGACTCAAATTGGGTTATAGTGGATAGTTTTACCAAGTATGCTCGTTTCTTGCTGGTCTAGGTGACTTAAAATGCCGAGAACTGGCAGTTATACGTGCAGAAGTAATTCAGTTTCATGGGGTGCCCGTTTCAATTTGTATCGAGACAAGGTGCACTCCTTTCACTTCTCATTTTTGGAGGACGCGCAGGATGAGTTGAGTACGAGGTTGGACTTGAGCATAGCCTTGCCATCCTCGGAAAGACGGATAGTTAGAACCGAGACTATCCAAGTATTGGAGGACATTCTCAGAATGTGTGTAATAGACTTTAGGGTATTAGGATAAATTGTTCCTTTGGTAGAGTTCTCCTATAACAATAGTTATCGCTCGAGCATTGGCATAGTGACATATGAAGCCTTGTACGGGAAAGTGCAGGCCAATTGGGTGATTTGATGTGTTTGAGGTAAGGCCTTGGGGGCCTGATTTGTTAATGAGTCATTGGAAAAGGTTCGAATAATTAAGGACCATCTAGTAGCTTCTTAGAGTAGGAAGAAGCGGAGTACACAGATAAGAAAGTGAGGGACATGGAGTTCATGTAAGGGGAGCAAGTGCTACTCAAGGTGTCCCTAAGGGAGGTGATGAGGTTTCGAAAGTGGGCAAGCAGCTCGGGTATATTGGGCCATTCAAATACTTTGGCGTGTGCGAGAAGAGACGTGAGTTGGCCTTACCGCCAGGATTGTTTGGAGCGCACCTGATATTATATGTGTCAATGCTAAAAAAAAAGTATCCTGGGGATGGGACATATATTATCAAGTGGGACTATTTAGTGCTTGGGTGTGAATCTGTCATTTGAGGAGGAGCTTGTACATATATTGGCTAGAGAGGTTTGAAAGTTGAGGTCGAAAGAGATTGACGGTAAAGATCCAGTAGAAGAGTCGTTCAATTGAAGAAGCCATTTGGGAGACCGAAGTACTGATATGCGGATCAAGTATCCCCATCTATTTGTGGAATCAGGTTAGTACGTTTTCCTTTTGCTTATAGACCATTCGGGGATGAATGGTGTTTTAATTGGTATCGATGCCAACAACCCACCGTTGTTACGGGATGGTTAGGGGCCTAAAATACTGGAAACGAAACAGAAGATTTGAATGTTCTATGAATTTTCTAAGTTTTGAAAATGGTCGATTTTAGTAGTTACTGGTCCGGAAGACCGCTGCAGCGGTAGATGCTCCCTTGTAACGGCCGTGATGGCGGTTAGAGTCACGCCATGGAAACATGTAGAAACAATTGTCAGGGTTGTCGTAGCGGCGCTTAGACCGTTATGGCAGGTTCGCTGTAGTGGAAATACTACTGCTGCAGCGGACGACAGGGGTAAAAAGTGGGTTTAAGTAGAATTGCAGGGTTTCATCCCATTGGTGGCAAAAGCATGATCAAAAGGTCTAAAAGAATGGAAAAACTCTTCATAGCGTCAACTCTTCACCCAAGGTAAGATTTTGATTTTCTATCTCTACGATATTGTTAATTCTAGATTCCTTGTAGACCTTTAACGGTGGAAGTTTTTTAGAGAAAACTGTAGGGTGGGATTGTAGGGTGTCTACGGGGTGATTTTGGTTGATGGTGAAAAGTCTCGATTACTCCCCCTAGAATCATGTCGGGAACAAGGGCTACACGGGAAGTGAATTAGAATCGAGTAAAATTAGGGTTTTCTTTTGAAAACACCCCAAAGGGGAGGGTTTGATCTAATTAGACCCATGATTGAAGATTAAGTAACGAATTACTCTTGTTGTGCGATTTGAGTGATCAGAAGCTTTTAGGAAGGGAAAGGCTCCCGTAGAGTAGTTGAATCATTATCATTGACTTTCGAGTAGGTTATGGTTAGAAGGGTTAGACTTTGTGTAATTACTTGTATGCATTAATGATGTCTGATTGGTCTTTGTACGGCCATGATATGAGCTTGTCTATTTGAATTAAATAGTGGAAATCATGTTAATATAAGTCTAACATGAATTCTTGTGAAAATCTAATATAGGCTATTGTAGTAGAAATTCCTTTAAGATGTTTCAATGTGAATCTATGATTCTATAATTGTGTGAGTGATGGAGTGGAATATAGACTCTAAATGTTGAATTATTTATGTATATGTGTGGGTTGTAACTTGTTACGTGCAGCGATGAGAAGTGATTTCATTAGTAAAAGAATTTTGAGATGAGTGGCTCGTGCCCGAGAGAAGCATCCGTATGAGCGTTAGTGTTGAGTGGCTCATGTCCAAGAGGAATATCCCGGATAAGCGTATGAATGGGAGCAGGTGTCACTGTGGCCTGATTCATGGATTTCTAGATTCCCTACAGGTTATGAGTCAAAGGGAAAATTAAGACCCTCTGGCATGTGTGTACACTATTTTATGGATTGAGTGTTTACGGTGATATGGCAGAGGTGTGTTCCCCTCATGTCACCATTTGTTTACTTTGTTTAAATTTTGTGTATACTCGTATATAAGATTGAATGAAGAATGTGCTAAATGATGTTGGAAATTACGGGTTGGGTTTATCAGACTTGAATAGAAGAACATAAACTTGATATTAAGTGTGACATGGTATTGTATTGCTAAGTGTTAGTGTATTTTGTCTAAATTTCCTATTGCATTTGGAGGTCATATTTACGCAGGTCATGACTGGAAGGGTAGAAATATGACCCTCTAGCATGTGTGTATAATATTGATCAGTTCGTGAGTGATTATGGTGATGTGACGAAGGGCGTGTACCAAACATATCACCACTTTAACGCAATACTTGATTAAATGTAAAGAAACAAGATTTGTTTGAAAATGTGAGAACTTGAGTGAACTGAATTCTTTGTGGTATAGTGTATGTGTTAGCAATGTTGATGTGCTTATGATGATTTGACATTTAACGTAAAGTCACATAAAGTTGATGATGAGTTGCGGAATTTGTTGTGAGTAGTCATGGCATATCCATGTGATTATGCTACATTGATTGTTAGACTTACGGTTATGTATAGCTAGTATGGACGTAATTGATGTCGAAAAGAGTTAAAGAATCGTAGGTATGCATCTAAGTCGGGATTCTTGTCAAGGCAATATTTTTGTTGTAGCGGTACCTTCACCGTTGTGGCAAGGCTATAGCGTGATCAAGGGATTCTTCTGCGGCTAGGCCCAATCCGAGTGGCGAGGCTAGCTGAATACTCTACATAGATTGATTCTTCAGTACAGTATTTATTTAATGAACTTGTGTTTGGGATAACTGCATGTTTATTTCCTTTGTATATGTATTATTATTTTAGGTTAGTTAATGATGTCTACCAATACTTTATTTGTCTTGATGCTATACATGCTCTTTTTGATATGACTTTGATCAAAAAGTTCATATTGGCCCCATCTTTAGAGCAGCAGTGAGCTAGTTAAATGTGAGCGGACTCGGATGTGTTGCTTCGATTCCACCAGTGTGATGTCTTTTTTTCAAACATTGTTTTGCTTTGAATTTTCTTAATTATTCTCCTCTAGATTTTTAGGTAAATGTCCATTTGTGCAATAACTTTCAGTTCTAGGGATTTATAGACAAGTCCATGTTTTTTCATTTCATTAATTAAGCTTTATCATTTCGTTTTGTTGCGATTTGCTTATGCTTGTTGTGGAGATTAAGTGATTAGGTAGGAATTCATTGGTTCCCCATCGAAGGTAATAGTGTGAGTGCCAATCATAACCACTTAGGTTATGACATTGGGACAAGTTGTGTGAGCCTAAAACTGTTGAGGTGTTGTTTTCTTAAACCTATCAACCAAATGACTTCTATATGCAAGCTATTATGGAATTTATGCAAAAGAAGGATAAGTTATGCGGGTTCAATGGATACATTTTGTGCATACTGAAGGGAGCACGGCTTTGGGAGGTATTGCCAAAGCAAGCATCTTAGGCGCTATGGAGGATTTTCAAGGCTAAGAAATACATTGTAGAGGCTAGATTAAATATGTAGTGCATTGAAGATATGGGCAGATATTCTATCAAGCATATGTACAAAGCTTTGCTTGGGGATTTCCAAAAGGTAGAAGTTGGTGTGCAACAATTTTAGTGCTCAAAATGGATTTTTGCTCGGGTTAGCGATTATAAAGATTGTATACAAGGATAGACTCATAAAGTGGGGACTGCTAGTAAATATGGTATGTGTTCTATGCTAGGCTGAATCAAAATGCAGAAACCATTTATTCTTTGAATGTGATTATCTTGGTAATGTATGGTGTAATCAATTTATATGGCGGAAAGTTGATAGGAGTGGGCTTGGGTGGAAAGAGATTGAATGGTTATTTATACATGCTAATGGAAATTCATCAATAACACACATATTCAGAATGTCTTTAGGCATGTGATTATCATATCTAGATAGAAATTATAGATTATTCAAGGGTTGCCAATTGTCAGGAAGGCGGCAAGGACTTGCATTTTGGAGATTGTATTGCGGCTAGATTAGCGAAGCCGAAATGGGATAGGAGTTAGATTACTATTTAAATTGTGTATCATTTTGATCCTACTTTGTATGTTGGAAGTGTATGGCTAGTCTGTGCTATCAGGCTAGCTAGTTTTTTTTTTGCTATGTAATTCTCACTTTTGGTAATAAAAATCTAAAAAAAAAATAATTAATGTCAAAATAAATATGACATATGTTTAAATAATATAAGTAATTATTGCATCTCCAATATATTAGTGTTTGTTGTATCTCATATGATTCTTTATGAGATATTGTTAGTTTATGTTCTCTTTTATCATTTTGACTACTTTATCATGATAAAAATAATTGTTGACTCCATTGATAATTATCTTAAAAGTGCATTTCAACTTTTTGCATCAATTATATATATTCATGAAAGAAACAATGTTGCAACAAATATCATTTAACTTTTGTTATAATTTGACATGCAAATCATAAATATATTGAAATCAATAGATAACTCTATTGGATTATAACCCGAAAATCATTTTTATTTTTATGTGTAATAATAAAAAATCAAATCTTAATTTTTCAAAATTCTAAAATATATAATTTACGTATAAAAATAAAATTAATCTACTTAAATTTTCATGTTACAAGTGTTACAAAAGATATTTGGAAATTCGAAACATGTTAGGATTAATTGAATTTCATTAGTAATATTTGTCTTTAAATTAGTATAATCTATTCATACAAAATCAAAAAATATTTTTCTTGGATTGAAATTATAGTTATTTTATATAGTTTAAGGTACAAAATTAGTAAACCTTAGAGTCCTAAATATTGACCCAACATAAGTTAAATAAAGAAAAGAGTAATAATTAAACTTTAGCTGATTTTAAATTTTCTAATTATTAGAAAGATAATTAAGTTATAATTTTGACCAATGTACAAATATACTATTAAATGATAATAAAGTCAATTAATATTTAGAATGTGACTTCATTCAAGAATACAAAAATTTATTCATAGCTCAAAAAAAAAAAAATTAAATTAATTTCATAAATTTATATTAAGAAAATAACATGAAGATTTTATAGTTATGATTGAGAGTTGGACATTTTTTACAAAAATGTAAAGATCTCGATTGATTTTTTAAAGTCTTAAATATTAAAATTTCTATATAGTATTTTAAATAAGAAATTTTTTAAAATGATTTAATATTCTAAATATTAATAAAAAAAAAAAAAATTACATAGTACATATTTTAAGTAAATTTATTTAAGTAAAATAAATATGAATATTAAACTATGTAAACTTCAATTTTAGGCGTTTGTAATAATTATGTTTTTTTATTTGATTTACTTTAATGTAATATTTTAGACTTATGAAGAATAAATAAATATGAATTTGAGTTAGAAAACATGTATTTTCTTCATAATTTTCTACACATATCGTATGTTGAATTTGAAATGTTTCTATGTGATTTTTTCATATATAATTTGTTAGGAAAAATAACATAAAATGTTTATAATTAAGTACATATAAGAAAGAATTTATTAAAATAAAAATATCTAATTAAGTTTAAAGTCCTAAATATTAAAATTTTCTACATTGTTCAAATAAGAAAAGATTTATCAAGTTAAATATTAATTGATATCAAATTCAAAAGTATTAGAAAATAATAAAATGATAATTATTCATAATATTAACTTAGGTGAAGTCCCAGGTGAGCGTACCGTCCCCCCTCCCCCTCTTGACACTTTATTTGATCGACATTTATTTCTCTTTGATGTCATTTATAGTCATCCAAACTTTGAATTTTCTTTGAGTTAGTTAATGTAGGACATCTTAAATAATTTTGTCTATTATACGGTATTTTAATGAACGTCAAAAGTTCACTCAATATTTTAAGGGTTTTGTACTTTTAATATCACTAGTCTTAGCCTTCGCGCCGCGCATGTCCATTGTATTAATAAGAATAAATTTTAAAAGCATAAATAATAATTTAAAATATGTTTTTATGTAATAATATAAGAATTTAGAAAAAAATTATTTATTTCAAATTGATAAATAATTATGTTTAGAATTTAATTCAGTCAATAGTTTTTCTTTCGGTTGTTCAAATACTTCTTTTAATGAACAAATACGTCGTACAAATAATATTTGATTAAAAGGTAAAAGAATTGTCGCATTTACACAAGCACTTAAATATATGTATCATATGTATATGTCATGTTAATTATTAATAATTTGTATTACTATACTATTAACACATTAATATTTAATATAAATATTAACATTACAAAGATACATTTTAATACAAAATTATATATTAAATAGAACATATAATATAATTTATTAGTTTATACAATTAACACTTACAAAATCATATTGTAAGTTGTCTTGACTTATCTTGGCACAATAAATTGATATCATATCACAAGGCGTTAATTTATTTGTAATTGACCGTCCAAACTAAAGACTCATAAAAATTAGTAGAGCAACCATTAATGCTTGCATTAGAGTAGATATGTATATCACACTACTTTGTTCGTCCTTCTACGAACTCTATTAATACGAGGATGCTTTTATGCGTCGCTACCCTTTGGCCCAAAATTATATTTTAAAGTCTAAACATAAGATTGATTTGGATTATAAGTACAATTTTATTTGATGTGTAATTATTTCTTAAGATAAATCTTAGTCTCTTTTTAAATTTTTAAATATTAATATTTTTATTTTTTAAATTTTACAATTATAACTTTGACCTTCTTTAGTTAAATTTAAAATCTTAAATAATTAAAGAATTAAAAATATCAAGAGTAAAATAAATATTACACAATTTATAATTTTTAAAAAAACACAAAAATAATAAAAAAATTAAAAAAATTCATAATTTAAATATTTAGTAATACTTTAATTTTATACTTTTTATTTTACCCTTTATGAAATGATTTCATCTCAATTTTATTTTTCTTTCCTAATCTATATGTCTAATCAAATGCCTTCAAATAAATTAAAATGAAAGAAATAATGTAGATTTAATTAAAGAGCATGAATAACAAGAGTACTCGTTAATTGAAACAACTTAAAGTATGTTATATATGTCTCTCTCTCTCTCTCTCTCTCTATATATATATATATATATATACATACATACACGTATACACACACACGCAAACATATATATATGTATGTATGTATGTATGTGTGTATATTGATTATACAATTTTAAGAAAAAGAAGTAATGTAATGTAGAATATAATAAAATTATACTCTTTAATTTATCTTACGTATTGTGAGTTGAAAAATTGCTTGTGATAGATCAAATGATTAATTTAATAAACAGAGTGTTGATATAACTTAATATAATTATAATTATTTCTAAAATATTAAATGCTAATACTTTGAATATAGTTCAAATAAGGAAAGATTTAAAGCACAATTTTAGAATACTAAATATTAGGAGTTCTTACCTTTTACAAATAAATAAAGATTTAATAGTTATAACTTCAAATAATTTCAAATTCTAAATATAAATATAATAATTAAATAATAATTATTTATAAAAATAGTAAAATAACAATTTGTGTGTGTGTCTAAGGGTCTTTACACTTTTAATATAATACTAGTCTAAATATACGTGCTTATGGCGTGTCGCTTCATATTAATAATAATAAATTTGCCAAGAATTAGCATAAATAGTATTTAAAAGATATTGTTTGGGTAACAATATAAGAATTTATAAAGAAAATTATGAATGTCAAATTGATAAATGATTATATTTAAAATTTGATCAATCTAGTAGTTCTTGCCGTTTTGTTCTAATATTTATTTAATGAATAAAAGCGTCATAAAAATAGCGTTTGATTGAAATGTAAAATAAATATTCGCTTTCGAGCACTTAAATACATGCATTATATGTATATATAAATATTAATATTTTCTATATTTTAAATAATGAAGAATTTAATACATAAAATTTAGTTAATTTAAAATCCTAAATATTAAAATTATTAAATAACTATTTTCAAGTATGAACTCTATTTTTAAAATAGTGAAAATATAAATTATAAATTAAAAAAACAAAAAAAACATGTAATTTAATTAAAATTAATTAATTTTAAAATTTTCACTTTACCTTTTGTGAGATGATTTCAACTCCAATTAGTACCAATTAATTGAAACAACTTAAAGTATTTATGTTTTATAAAATTGATTAATACAATTTTTAAAAGAGAAGATAAAGGGAGGAGGAGGAGGAATTCATGTAATAATACATAATAAAATTACTCTTTAATTTATTTTTTCCTATTGAAATATTATAATGGATAATTTTTTTAGTTTTAATAAATAATGGATTGATATATAAGTTAACAGAATTGTAATTGAAAGTCTTAAATATTAGGTATTTTAATATAGTTCAAATAAGGAAAGATTTAAGAAGCAAAATTTTAGTCAATAAAATACTAACTATTAGGATTTTTACTTTTTACAAATTAGTAAAGATCTATAATTAAGTAACAACTAATTGAGAAAAATAGTAAATGACAATTTTTATCTATGTGTAAATTATTTGAAGATTGTATTGCATCTTCAAAAAAATTATTTGAAAAATACTTGTTAGAAAAGTGATTATTGCATTCTGAACTATAGTGTTGTCATTGAACACAACATAAATCTCACAATCTCTTGTTTTAAAGTTAGGATTAACACTATTATTGTTCGTTCATGATATAACAAATCTTATTTTATTTAAATATTTTTTCACTTTTCAATATATAATTATTGAAACCCCAAAACTTGCAATTAAAACAAAACCAAAAATATAAAGATAATTTTAAAATTATATATATATATATATATATATATATATATATATATATATATATATATATATATATATATATATATATATATATATATATATATATATATATATATATATATATATATATATATATATATATATATATATATATATATATATAATAATATTAATAAAAATAGATAAGAACTCAAACATACATATGTAAAAATATAAAATATAAATATAGAATATAATACGAAAAAGAATTATTACCTCTTCGTCAACTAATGTTATAGTCATTCTTGTGTCTTCCTTTGTCCCTTTTTATACTCTTTTACTAACTCAACTCAAATTACTAAAACTTTTATTATACAATGAGAATCATCGCCTTTATTAATTGGCACAATTTTGTTCAAGAAATTCTTTGAGAATCCATTGTAATATTATCTAAATAAATTGTGCATAATAGTTATAATTTAATAATTTATAATATTATAAAAAAATTATTAAAGATAAAAAGATAAAAATATAAAATTCAAAAAAACATTAATATTATTAAAGAAAAAATTGGAAAAATTAAAAATACTCAAACAAGTACACAAATTTTAAAAAATAAAAAATTAAAAATATTTTTAATTATATTAGTTTTTTTTTGTTTTTGTGTGTTTTTTTAAATCCACAACATTAAACAAAAATCAGAACATGAAAAAAGAAGATAGATTAACACAAAAATATACAAAGCTAGAGATTGAATCGAAATTTGTTGATGTAGAAGAGTTGATGAATTAAATTATGCAATTATAAAATCCTTTTATAGAAGTGAAAAGATTTATAATAAAAGAATTTAAAATAAGAATATTTGGACATTACTATTAAAAAGAAAAAAATACTCTTCAAGAAGGAAAAAAATTGTGACTATGAAAAGGAAAAAAAACTTTTTAAAAAATGTCCTAAAGGAAAAAAACTTTCGTGTAAGTGTGCGTGTGTTTTGTTTGTTTTATTATTTGTTTATTTATTTATTTTAAGATTTACACTATAAATAGAGTTATGTCATGAGTAGAAAATTTAATATAACAAAATAAGGCAAGAAAATTCTGGCATCAAAACGGAAAAAAAAAAATCGATGGAAATTTTTAGAGTACGCTTTTAGATTTACACCACAAATAGAGTTATATCATAAATAGAAATCTAATATGATGATGAAAATAATTAAAAATAATAATTCTATAAAAATAGTAAATGACGATTTGTCTATTGCAGATTCTTTAATGAAGGGCAAAAATTCAATCAACATTTTTAAGGGCCTTCACACATTTATCTATAATATAGATAATATAATATGTGTGTGCGTACTGTGTTTTGTATGTATATATGTATAGATATGTATGTAGAAGTTTGTATAGACATAAATAAATAGATAGATAGGTATGTAGACATGCAACATTTTTATTGAATTTAAAATCGGACTCTACAAGATAGGTTATCTTGGATTAAAAAGGGCGTTACAAGATAAGTTTTACATTATAAGTAGGGACTCTATGAGATGAGTCTAGTCCATCTTCAAACTCTAAGGGGTGGGACTTCGGACAAGTCCTATCCATCTTCAGAATTTTAAGGTCGACTAGGATTTCTTGGAGGCTACTTTAAGCTAAATCCTAGCACACTTCTCAGGATAAATATTCCCTTGAAAGAGCATCAATTATTCATAAAAGATTCAAATCTGCAGAATCTCCTGTAAATTTTTGGATATTTGATTAGTTGGTAATTTACCAACTTTTTAGACTGTTAAATCTGACTTTTACATTATTTTCACATCAATTAGAAATGTTTTATGTCTTTTCTCTTTAATTATGCAAGTATTGAACTTAGACAAGGAAAATGAAAGTGAATAAAAAGTACTTTCTTTGAAAACAAAGAACATGCGTTCCGCAAAGGGCATACGCGAAACGTGGAGGTGCAAGCACGATCGGCAACGATGTGGTAAAAGGAACTGCCAGTGAAGGTCGGCGCACCAGCAGGTGCAAGCTGCGAAGGATATCAAGCATGACTGTTGGGACCTACGATGCAGCTGCGACCATGGATGGACACTGCGAAACAGTGCCTCGGTAAGTGACCAAATACTAAAAGGAGTAAAAATGTCTAGATGAGGCACAAGAGTACGTCGAGCTTCCAAGGGGAAAGATTAGGAAGGCGAGCCCAAGGGAATGTAGAATTTATCCAAAATTGTACTCGCACATGTCATATCATGATATCTTAGCATTGAATTTGTAGAGAGAAGTAGTGAGAGAAAGAGATAGTACATTGTTCTTCTTCTTCTTCTTTACTATTTGGAGCAAAGTACACCATTGTAGTAAATTCTCGATTAAAAAAAAAGACGTAGTTTTTATTATCCAATTCTATATTCGAAAACGAGCAGTTGATCCACAGAAAGCAACTTTTTGTTGAAAGCTTGAATTTCTATTTTGTATGATGAATGCTAGTGAGTTAACCATGTGTATCTTCTCTTTAACTCCATTTATGAGTAACTAATTTAGTTGCTAGGGATGTGTGTATGATAGGGTTTAGAATGAATTAGGTATTGTTGATTTAGTCTTAGATTTAATTATAATGCATGAATGTAGTGTTTCCTCCAAGTTTTAATGCTAAAATTAATGGCAGCAAATATTGATGTGCTCTTATTATCTTACTTTTGCTTGAAAGAGAGAAGTAAGATTTGGATGGGAAAGCATTAGAGAGTACTTGGATGGTGGATATATGGGGTTGAGCTAGACATAGTCAAAATTCATTTCCACAATCCATTAAAAGGGCTAAAGCTAGAGCTAGTTCAGCTCTTCCATAAGTTTTTGGTGGCTGATTGATTGTTGTGACCTTAGAGTTTGAGAAAACCCAAAGCGAGATTCACCCAAGTGGTTGAGAAACATTGAGTGTAGTGTTAGCCACTATTCCTGCTATAATTGATGTTTAATACTAGTTAATTAACCAAATCAACCAATGCTTATCAAAAATGTAACGATTCGGATGTCGTTACGGGATGATTAGAGAATAGAATATAAATACGGCTAAGGATGAGATGGGAGGTTTGTGAAACAAACTAGCGTAGAACTAGGCGATTTTGGACAGTTACTGGTCAAGGGACCGTTGCAGCGAGGAATTTCCGCTGCAGTGATACGTGGTAGCTCGAAGTCGCCGTGGTGAAATAAGGGAGTAATCAGCTGGGACCACCGCGAGATCCTATAGGCATATAACGAATTTGCATTTGTAGTGGATGATGGGAATAAAAAAGTGGATTTTAAGTGAAAATTGGGGTTTTACCCCATTATTCAAAATCATGATCAAAGGTCTAAGCAGTGGAAAACCCTCTAGAGCGGTGAAACCCTTCACGAAGGTATGATTTTCGATTGTTTATCTTTACATAAGGTAATGTTGATGCTAGAATCATATAGACCTTTAGTGGGTACAGGAGAGATAAGACCCTAGATAATCAAACTAAGGCTGAAATATGGGAAGATTATAGTGTGTTTAGACGTGATAATTAGAGTATTGATCACTCCCCTAAGATTATTTTTGAGAACATGGATTATGCGAGAATCGGGACCTAGAACTTAGTAGAATTGGGGTTCACTTTTCAAAGAAGTTCCCCTGAAGGGGAGGGTCTGATCTTCTAAAACCCTTATTTCGAAGAGTGAGTAATGAATTACTCTTTGTTTTGTTGTAGATTACGAGAAATCTAAAGCTGTGAGAAAGGGCAAGGTGTCGGTGGAGTGATTGACTCTTTGTGCTTGAATTCGAGGTAGGTTATGAAATTATAAGTTATACCACGCGTAACAACTTGTATGCTTAAATAATAATTATAATTGATTGGCCTTCGGACATTCCTTGTTATGAGCATTTTTATGTGAATAAATGGAAATTATCATGTTGATATGAGATGAACATAATCTGTTGTTGACATCATGTGGAAGTGTGTAATGTGCCGTGTTACATGAATATGTCATGTGAACTTAGTGTTGTATTTGAGTAAGTGAGGAATGGGAATAGACTATGATGAATTAATAGGTTTATATATATATGGTTTCGATTATGTAATGCACCTTGTTGTGATTTAAGGATGAGAATGACCAAAATATTAACTATTTCTTAAAATGAGAGGCTCGAGCCAAGGGAGTATTCGGGCGGGTAGATATTATTATTGAGGCTCGTGTCTGAGGAGAGCATCCAGACAGCGTATGAGTAGTAGTGGGTACCATGCCGGTACTGTTACACCTCGTAAGTTTCTAATGTTTGTCAGCTATTCGCAAGTTGGTTGAGAGTTTAGAGTGCCATACATACGAGAAAGGGCTTGGGGAAAGGCCGAACGAGCGCCAGAGTCGGGTTTCGCGGGAGGAGGCCGGAGCAAGGCGCGGAGGGGCAAAGTGGCACGTAGCTGCTCCTCCGCGTTAGCCAACGCGTGGCACGGCGCAGAATCAGCGCATTGGCGGGCGTGCCACGTTGCCTTGTATGCTGGTCAAGTATATATAGGCCTAAATCTTAGATTTCATGTTACTTTTCATACATAACACGACCAACAGAGAATAGAGATGAAAGAGACATATAATTTTCATCAGTTACGCTGCTAAACGCCGTCCAAATTCAAATTAATGGGTATCGAAGTATAAGGCTGCGGGCTGCAAGGAGCATTTCCCGCCGAGCCAAAGTTGGTGGAATTTCTTCAAACTAGTGTTAATACGATCTGGGCTTAAAGTATGTATTTCTCCCTTCTAGATTCTGAGAAATTATGTAATCAGGCTTAAAGTAGTATCCCGATCTCGGGCTTATTGTTTTTCTTCAAATATAGTAATGAAGTTAGCACTATTCTTCTGTTAATATGATTATAGTTGGGAAGAATAGTTGAATACCGACCAAACCTCGCCGGTTAATCGGTAAATAGCGAACGAGGTATGTTAAGGCATTTTCTTTTGATAAGTTAGTTTCTTCAGCATAGTAATCGATTATGAATCCCGGTAAATGTATGTCAGGAGTATGTTACCATGTTTAGTTGTCGTTGTCAGTTGAGACATAAATTGTATTATTTTTAGGCTGGATTTTACACCTGTATAATCTTGTGGCGCCCCGGGGTTAATAGTTGTGTCGACTCGCTCTCCGGTGAGATATGTCGCTCTACGGTGTGGCATGTTGTCCACCAAAGGGACGAAGATGGGGATACAGATCCTCATATTTGCTGTGGTTGTCGTTATACACACCCCCCGGCCCCGAGTGCCACCCGAGGTGTAGATATCGAAGTCCTCAGGACTCAGGCACAACTATAGTCGAGGGCCGGCGGGCCCCAGCTGCAGGCCAGAGTTGGCAGGATGCTTATAGTTACTAGTTGACTCAGTATGACCTGGATAGGGTATATAGATTGAGGAATTGTACTCATTAGGGCTAATGGGGGTCCGTGTGGTTGTTATGTGTTGATTTTACCTTAGAAACATTATGGGGGCCAGGTAAGGTTTATGTTTGCTAGTTGTGGTAGTTAGACAGTAAGACGCCTCATTTGTCAGGTATGACCCCCTCTTATTAAAGTTATGTTTTAGCCCTGATTTCACTACTTTAGTCATTTTAGGTCCATTTCCTTTACTTGAGTTATTATCGGCTCTATTTCTTGCACTAGTTATTTAATGTTACTGCTTTACATACTCGGTACCTGTGGTACTGACGCCCTCTTCTGGGGTGCTGCATTACTTGCCTGCAGGGGTAGATAGACAGGAGCGAGGTCCTCGTAGTTCCGATTAGCGCGTCTGAGCCATCATCTCCTTTGTTAAGACACGTGTGATGAAGTTTATTTCTTTTGTTTGTACAATATGGGTAGGCGGGGGCCCTGTCCCGACCATCTTATTACTCCTAGAGGCTTGCAGTTGCATTACCCTGTGGTTAGATGATATTGGCCGTGTGGGGCCCATATGTGTTTAGACTATGTGTATTTGGCCATGTGGGGCCTTGTCGGTCATAGCTCAGTTGAGCATTTGATTCTACTTTCCCGTTATAACTAGATATCATGGTGGCCTTGTCGGCACACGCTAGGACTCCATATGTTTTTGTCTACATTTATTTGTTTATTTTCACGAGGCTATGAAGGCCTTGTCAATCGAAGTGTAGTTATAGCCGCTATATAGCTTGTGGTCTTCTTGATTCTAGAGTTAGAGTCGGCCCTGCACCGAGCTTCTTGGGCTCGAACAACTCGGCTTTGGTCCTAGTAGGGCACGAGGTGCCGATCATGCCTCCCAAGGTGGGCGCTGACAAACTTTAATATCGAAGCTGAGTCGTATCCCGAGGGTATGCAAGCCGTGCTAAGTAGAGTCTTGTCTATGGTGTGTTGTGCACCACATACTATAGGTAAGGCTGCAAGGCATGATATGATAGTTACTCTTTCTTCTTGACCGGTCATGCTATAGAGCGGTACGGTATAGGATTGAGTCCCTAAGCTCATTATACTCTTTTGTTTATAGAAATGTCGGATCAACGACACCCTACGACGGGAGGTTAGATGCTTAGCAGCGGGGAGAGGTCACCAGCAAGGTGCCTCAACCTCGGTCAGAATTGGCCCAATCTGAGGACGATACAGAAGGTATCATCTCGACCTCACCAGCCCAATCTCCACCACGTGGGAGCCGTTTGGGATGGGCGGTGTGGCGGGACCCGCCTCCAACGGTTTCTATACCCGTACCATCCGACCGGGAGGTTAGAAGTGCAGTGGTTATGCTAGCCCAGATGATGGTTGCTCAGTGCTAGACGGTGTCAACTACAATTGAGAATCAGGAGAAAGGGCACAGTAGCTCCGAGGTCAGAGTTCTAGCACTAAATTTGCAATTCAGCAGGACGAGATCGGACCGAGGACCCTTAGGACTTCTTAGACTAGATGTAGAGGATTTTCAGGGTGATGCATGCTACACCCACAAAGTCGGTCGAGTTAGCAGTGTCGGGCTATGGGACATCGGCCGTGTGTGAGTATGAGAGTTGGGAGAGGTCAGGGAGAGATGTTCCACACATCAGACTTGGCCCGACTTCACCAGGCTTTCTTGGATGGAATTTACCGCGGGAGATTTGACAAGCCCGAGTTGATCAGTTCCTACACTTGGAGAAGGGGTCGATGAGTGTTCGGGAATATGCCATGCGGTTTGATTCCTTGGCTCGATATGCTCCAGTACTGTGGATACAATGCAAGCGGGGGTACACCGCTTTATTATGGAATTTGAACCCGAATATGTTGAGACACCATCACGGCTACTTTGCGAGAGGATATGGATATCGCCGTGTGCGAGGCTTTGCTCGAATATTGAGGGTATCGGACAACGGCAATGGGAGATTAGGAGGACAAGTGAGGAGCGGTGCAGCGGGGACGGACGGATGAATTTGGGAGGAGTCGGGGAGGACTAGGCCGGTTATCAAATAGGCGCTGAACCCCGTCTCTACTGCAGCGGCAGAGGAGCAGGTCTAGTCACCGAGGACGACGAGCTCGGCGAAGGTTCGCGCGGTAGGTTCACGGCAGAGGAGAGTGGAGTAGAGTGGGATTATGATCCACTTTGCCCTATTTGCGTCCTCTGGAGCATGCGAGGTATGGTTCAACAGCATGCATTTGTGGACGGAGGTCATCGAGATGAGGAATTGTCAGCTAGGGTCGGGTGCCAAAATTAGAAGCGAGATAGAGTCCTCAGCGGGATCACGACCTCGGCATCCCAGAGGCATAAGCCTCGGTTTCAGCGGCGAGAGGCCGAGGTAGATCGGGGCCTCAGTTCGGGGCCCTCGGTCGAGATTTGTCACCGAGATGTTTGACAGGTGACTCAAATCCCGCATCTCACATGCGTACGGAATTCGTGCAAGTAATATAGTTGCTCTTTTTAAGAAGCGGAATGTATAGAACCCATAGGAATGGACCAATTCAGCTAACTATCAAGTTCAAGTGTGATATTAACTTTCGCAAGTGTTGGTTCTAGATGGTTTTGAGGGAGATTTAATTACGTCTAAAGATGGTCAACGAAATACTACGAATTGACTCTAGGAGCAACATAGAGTTAAAACCGGATAATCATGCGATACTACAATTTGCAATGGTTTAAGTATGAAACTATCGATTGTCGTCTCACATAATTAGAATTGCATGTTCATGGTATTTCAAGCCTCTAAACACGACAAACTAGCCTCATTGCATCATTGTGAGTGAGGATGCTAATTCCTGGTCGTGGGCAATCCAATTATGTTGTGGATTACGGGGAAACGATAAGGGACTTTCGTGCATCTAATCATTTAACTCAACTCAGCCTCTCAACTACTTCTTCGAGTGGTGATGATAATTCTAAATTAGGTCTCTAAATAATCCCATTTTTATCAACCAAGCAAGACGTGGGTATATTTCTATCCTAACACAAAATTATCGTGAGATACAAACAGCCTCCTCACATTCTCATGTGCTGACCTAGGTAAATTCTTTCTCAAGAATATGCCCAAGATAACGTGTATGTTTTCATGGTGATCAATCATAAAAACAACCAACAATCAAAATGCAAGACAAAAACAACAATCAGCCTTGGTCAAAACAAATCAAAAATCACAATCATATCTTGTGGCTTCAGCCCTAGAGGAAGGAGTTCTAGCCACTCATGTTTGTATAATTACAAGAAAGCGTTGTTAAAGTAACTTACTAACAAAAGTGGTAGAAAGAAGAGGAATTTTACAAACCCTAGGTGAGTTCTCCCCACTTCTCCCTTCACTCCTAGGTGGTTCTTGAGAATACCATTGTGACTTCTCTCATGGTTTATAGAAAATAAGGTAGTGTGTCCTTTGGAGTTAAGGGACCTATTTATAGTAAATATGAGTGTCTAAAATTATTCCCTACATGGAATAGCTCCATTTCACGGGGTGTATCACGCCAATATGCCTCAAGTGACACGGAGGTAACCTTGAGAGAAAATAAAATTGCCTCAGGATGCCAAGCTTTGCCGAGTTTCACCATGTGCCGGCGTAACCTGTTGCACATGTAGCGTTGGCCTTCTTCTGTTGCACAGCTGCCCCGGCGTGGCATGTTGCTGGGTGCCTGCCTTCCTTTTCTCGCGTGCTTAGCAAGAGGGCGTGACGCGATCTTTGGCGCGGCTTCCCTTCCGTGGCACATTGCCAACACACATGTGGGTTGTTCGCACCCTCCTGAGTGCAGCGATTATTCTTCGATTCCATGCCTCACTTCACCAACTCATTGTATAGTTCCTCAAATTCATTGTAAACCTACAAAACAAGAACTAATCATGTTGGTTAGTGTATATATTCACATTTACGTAAAATCACATGAGAATGTATATAAATTGAAACAAGGCAAAACTATGTTATAAAGTATCACTTGGACATGCTATTTTTCCCACAATCACCTACCCCACACTTAAAGCCTTGTTCATCCTCGAACAACCCTTTTACATCTCATGTAAATGAAGACTCACCTATAACTAATTTAGCAAGATAATTCAAGCTACGGCTATAATGATTATTTAAGATAACAAGCTAAAATAGAGCATGCACGATTTGATCATTGAAATGAAATACAACTCATTAGACTTTTTAACCTCAAGAATCGACTCTCACGCTTAGCAAACTCATGCAAATCGACTGATCAAGAAATCCCACATGAATTATATCCTTCATTCAACATGTGCCCTCACGGAAGAGAAGTTACCCATTCACCGCATACAAAAACAATTTTAATTCACAACATGTGTGGGTACACGAATAGAATAGCTCACTCTCACAAAGAATTCACATGCATCATGTAATGACTATAAAGCTTGCCCTTAGTGTTTTATTCCACTAATTTAGGGATGTATGAATGTAGATCAAGTAGGACTTTTTAGGGTGTAATGTAGCTAAGGGACGGAGTAGGTACTAGCCGACGGCAATAGTGACTAACTTCCTAAGAGCTTTTAATACATCATGCCCTCGTATGAACTTCCTTTCCCTTACTTCGCCTTTTTCTCCTTTCAGATTTCTTTTTTCCTCTTTGTTCCCCCATTTCTTTAGGCACTCTTAACTATTTAGTAAGGAGTTCTATAAATACTTTTCATTAATTTATTTTCTTACTCCTTACTAAAACTCAACCATTTTCACACAAGTGCACCTTGACCTTTCTCAGCCCCCATTACAACCGACTTTTCCTTCTTTCTCATTCTTCTCACCCCTTTACTCTTTGAGATTTTCACTTAAGCACTTAGGAGGATCAATTCAAGGCTAATGAAACAAAAGGATTAAGCTGCTTGCGGCTATCAAGAATAGGCTCGAGGCTCAATGGGGCTAACTAGAAGTTAATTATTCAAGGTAGGTAAAGTGAGGGATAGCATTAAGGTTCATTCAAAGAAATGCCTAAATCATTTCTACAATTCACATCCTTCATTTCATTTATAAACACACCGAGACAAGTTCTAGACACTCCACAATAGCCTTTGAATGCTCAAAAAACCTTACACTCATGGCACATGCTCAATTCACAATACATTCCGCAGACTCTGCTCAGCTCATCACAAGAATTCGAATAAAGCTTCAATCATATTGAGTTAGATTCAAAGAACCTAAGTGTCTCAAACAACGTTATACACTTGCATGATTCAACACTAACCACACTTGTATCTTACAATTATGTATAGCACATAACAAGAATATTAAGCCATAAATTAGCTGCAGGTTCTAAGTAAACCTATTGACTAATTTCCTCAAGACAAATTCGTCATCCATCTATCATCGGAAACAATCCCTAACTTTGACTAAAAACATTATATACGAGAAAAAGAAAAATGTTATTCTTAGGTTCAAAGACCCCCGTCGAAAGAACCCAAAAGAAAAACCAACAGGTGATGAATTCATGCTTGACTCTCAAAGAATTTCAATTCAAATTTCTCCCAAGCATTACATTCACAAAAATCGTTAAGCACAAAAATTTTAAATTTTCCTTTGAAATTTCCTCACCCCACACTTGAATCATGCTATGTCCTCATAGCATCAAATTAACATTTAAAGAGGGTGAGAAAAACTCCATGAGGCCTTTAGGCCTAACATCATGCTTTTCTTCAACCTTGCACAAGTGGGTGAGCCCCCCTTGTTCTCTTCCATGCTTGCTAGCTTCCTCCTCCAAGGGTACTCGGCCTTCCCCTCGATCGTGGCAGCACCCACCCAAAACAACACAAGATGAAAATAAAAAAAAATCAACTCAAATGCAAGAATTTAAAATGGTACCTATGAGTACCTTGGGTTACCTCCCAAGCAGCGCCTGATTTTACGTCGCGACATGATGTATCAAGTTTCACCACTTTTTCCTCCACCTGGAGGATATGAATCTCACCCCTAATTTCTTCTCTAATTTTCTCTTATGCTCTAGGGGTGGTGGTGAAAAATTGTAAGGACCAAGTAGTAGATGTCGCCTTCGGCACTTATTGGCCCTTAAGTAAGTGAAGTCATTTTGTCTCTCAGAATCAGCAAATTTTAGGATATATGGGGCTTGTTCCTTCTCTAGACATTTCTCCACAAGTCACGGAAGACTCTAGTTCTAGGTTGTCCACCAAATTAAATGTCGAAAAATGCTTGAGTGGGGTACAGGTAGACCTCAACTCTGAAACTGCATTATGTTTGACTTCCTTACTTATGTACACCTTCTCTACATCAACATCTAATTCCACATTAATGTCAAATGGTTGGATCTCATCTTCCTCCGTGAATGGATTTTCCATAAGTGTGAGCATATCACGGGGACTCTCAAGAGATTCTAATTGTTACGGAAGCTTCATCAAAAATTCACCCTTGTCTTCTTCTTGTAGTTCCTCTTGAGTATCGTCTAAAATCATTACCTGTAGTTTTACCACCGCTTCAACCTCAGCTATCATCTCATGACTTTAACATTCATCCTTTTTAGAGCCTCTTCATTCTCTTCTAGGCTGATATACTTGCTTCCATCACCTCCTTCGTTGCTTTTGTTTGCTCAAGCATCTGCTTTAGCATGTCTTCTATTCGAGCTTGGCGTCCCAAGTCCTCATTTTCATCATGCCTGTATTCAACAAAAACAATAGAAGGATCACGGTAGGGGCCTGGGGGATGGGAGTATGCATTCGAGACAAGCCATCCCAATGGTCTTCTTGACCACCACATATATTGCATGTGCAGTCTTTGCCACAAGTGGGGTCCTCCGCAATTCAGACAAAACTCATCAGTAAGAATATCCACCATTTAACCCCATTTATATTCCATGATGCCTGTTAAGAAGTGTATCGATTAAAAAAAAATAAACATTCAAATAAAATAAAAAAATTAAAAAAATTAAAAAAATTCAACACTTAAGAAATTTAAAAATCACACATAAACGAGACAAATTTACTTAACTTCGCCCAGTCCGACAACGGCGCCAAAAACTTTGACGACTCGAATCCGCATACTTGCAAGCGTACGGGTCGTGCGAGTAATATAGTGGCTCTTTCAAAGAACTGGAATGTCGAACCCATAGGCCGGACCAATACAACTAACTATCAAGTTCCAGTGTGATATTAACTTCCCGCAATTGTTGGACACAGAGCGGTTCCGAGGGGGAGATTTAATTACGTCTAAGATGGTCAACGAAATAATCCCCGAATTCACTCTAGGAGCAACATAGAGTTAAAACCAAATAATCATGCGATACTACGATTTGCAATGAGACATAAGTATGAAACCTCGATTGTCGTCTCACGTAATTAGAATTGCATGTTCATGGTTTCTTGAGCCTCTAAACACGACAAACTAGCCTCATTGCATCAACATGGCGAGGATGCTAATTTCTAGTTCGTAGGCAATCAATTATGTTGTGGTTTACGAGGAAATGATTAGGGACTTTCGTGCATCCTAGTCATTTTAACTCAGCCTCACAACTACTTCTTCTAGTGGTGATGATAATTCTAAGTCGATTCGCTAAATAATCCGTTTTATCAACCAAGCAAGGCATTAGGTATAGTTCTATCCTAACACAAAATTATATCGTGAGATACAAACATGCTCCTCCTCACATTCTCATGTGCTGACCACAAATGTTTTTCTCAAGATATGCCCAAGCTAACGTGTATGTTTTCATGGTGATCGATCATAAAAACAACCAACAATTAGAATGCAAGAAAAACAACAATCAATAACTTAATTCCAAAACAAATCGAAAAATCATACAATCATATCTGTGGCTTCAACCCTAGAGGAAGGGTTCTAGCCACGCATGTTCTATTACAAGAAAACGTTGTTAAGTAACTTACTAACAAAAATTAGTAGAAAAGAAGAGGAATTTACAAACCCTAGGTGAGTTCACCCCACTTCTCCCTTCACTCTAGGTGGTTCTTCAGAATACCATCGTGACTTCTCGTGGTTTAGAAAATAGATCGTGTGTCCACTTTTTTTTTTTGAACAAGGGACCTATTTATAGTAAATGTGAGGTGTCTAAAATTATTCCCAACATGACATAGCTCCCGTGTCACGGGGTGTATCACGCCAATATGCCTGCAATGTGCGGAGGTAACACGGAGAGCTCTCTGGAAATTTGCCTCCGGATGCCAACTGCCGAGTGTCACTACGCTGTCGGCGTGACACGCTGCACATGCAGCGCGTTAGCCTTCCTACGTCGCGCAACTACCCAGTGGCATGTTGTGGCCACTTCTGCACCCACTCTTCTCGCGTGCTTGGCAAGGCGTGGCATTAGTCTTGGAGCATGCGGCACACTTTGCCATTGGCGTTGCCAACGCGCAGGTGGGCTGTTCGCGCATCCTCCATGCCCGACGTTCGCGCTCTGCTGATTCCATTCCTTATTACAACTCATTGTATAGTTCCTCAAATTCATTGTAAACCTACAAAACAAGAACTAATCATGTTGGTTAGTGTATATATTCACATTTACATAAAATCACGTGAGAATGTATATAAATTAATATATAAACAAGAGACAAACACTAAGTTATAAAGTATCACTTGGACATGCTATTTTGCCCATGATCAACAGGTATGCTGAACATTTGCTCCCATCCTTCTTATGTGTTGATATATCAAAGATCTACCTTATCCTATGTTACCGTTAGTGGCTCGGATGTTTAGTATTATCGGAATTGCTTCAGTGACCTTTCTCGAAGTGTCTACACCCGCTGGTGACACTATTATAACTAGAAAGGTCTATCAGGGTGTACAGTAGAGGTTGCCGGTCGTGAGACTTGATAGAACTAGAAATGGTTGATTTACGTGCTATTATGGGTATGGATTGGCTAGCTCCATGCTATGCCAATGTAGAATGTTGGACCAAGATTGTCGGATTCCACTTTCGGGAGGCGGTACAGGAGTGGAAAGGTAGTACAGCCACGCAAAAGGTATGTTATTTCCTATCTTCGGACAAGAAAATTGATAGCAAAGGGTACATTTATCATATTGTCGAGTTTAGGATGTTTTGGGCGAGAGCCTGGGCCCTTGATCCATTCCGAGTGGTTAATGAATTTCTGACGTATTTCCAAATGAGCATCCACAGTATTCCCCCAGAAAGGAAATTAATTTTGCAATCGATCTATTACCAAACACTCAGCCTATATCTATTCCTCCATATCGGATGGCTCATGATGAACTCAGAGAACTAAAGGAACAATTGAAGGATTTTGCTAGACAGGGCTTTATCGGACCAAGTACCTCACATGGGTGCGCAGTTCTATTCGTGAGGAAGAAGGATGGCTCCCTCCATATGTGTATAGATTATCGGCAGCTGAATAAAGTCACTATCAAGAATAAGTACCCGCTTCCCAGGATAGACGAATTGTTTGATCAACTACGGGAGCGAGGTATTTTCAAAGATTGACTTAGATGAGGATATCATCAGGTCTGTGTTCGTGAAAGAGATATTCCAAGACCGCCTTGAGGACCAGATACTTGACCACTTTGAATTTCCAGTCATGTCCTTCGGAAGTAACAAATGCCACAACAGTGTTCATGAACCTGATGAACAACGTTTTTAGACCATACACGGACTTGTTCATGAGAGTATTTATCGATGATATTACAGTGTATTCGTTCGAGAGGTAGATTTGCTAGGATCATCTGACAGTGCTCCAAATTCTCGAGGATCGCCAGCTATATGCAAAATTTTCTAAACAAATGTGAATTTTGGGTGGTGGTAGCCTTCTTGGAGGCCCATATTGTGTTGAATCATGACCTCCAGGTAGATGTCTGCGAGAAGATAGAGGCGGTGAAAACAAGGTCTAGACCTACCACTCCGATCGAGGTACATAGTTCCACAGGGTTAGTCGGGTATTACGGAAGGTTCGTGGAAGTATTTTCTACTTCAGCAACACCTTTAACCAAATTGTATGAAGACAACAAAATTCCATTGGACAGAGGTATGTGAGCATAGTTTCCAGGAGTTGAAAATAGATTGACATCGACACTTCAGGTGCTAGCGTTGCAGAAGGAGCAAGGTTATGAGTCTATTATGACTCTTTGGGTGTTGGGTTAGGATGTGTTTTGATGCAGCATGGTAAGGTGATTGCCTATGCCTCTAGGAAGCTGAGGAAGCATGAGAAGAACTATCCTACCATGACCTAGAGTTAGCCGCGATGATTCATTCCTTGAAAATATGGAGACATGGCTGTATGGTTCACGTAGATATTTTCACTTATCACAAAGCACAGGTATATTTTCACTATGAGAGAATTGAATTTGCGGCAGTGTCGCTGGTTGGAGGGAGTTTGTTAAAGGATTATGATATGGGTATTTATATCACCCGGTAAGGGCCAATGTTGTAAACGGATGCCCTTAGCCACAAATCCATGTGAAACTGGCATATTTACGGCCAGCGGCAGAGTGGCTTTCGAAAGTGCATCAGCTAGCCAGTTTAACATTTGTATAGTGAATCGGGAAGAAAATGGAGGCGGTAATCGAGGAATACATGATGTCCTCATTGGTGGTGGAAGTGAAAGAGCGTCAATATGAAGATCCTAGCCTGGTTCGGCTTAGAAATATTAGGGTCAGCGAGGGAAGTGACCGATTTCGGGTAACCGGGGCTGAGATTTTACAGAGATCGCCTCTACGTTCAAGACGTGGCAGGGCTTCGCCAGCAAATTATGGGCAGGAGTACACTATGCCCGTTACTGTCTCCATCCAGGTTCGACAAATGTACCATGACGTAAAGGAACTCTTGGTGGCTGAGAATGAAAATGGGGATAAGCGAGAATTCATAATGTCCCAATTTCCAACGGGTGAAAATTTGAACATCGAGAAACCAGCGGACTGACACGGATATAGCGGTGCCTTTATGGAAATGGGAGGTAGTTAATATGGATTTCGAAGAAGGGTTACCTCGTATCGGCGTAAATATGATTCTGTCACGGGTAATTGTTGACGAGGTTGACAAAATCGGCTCACCTTTTGCCGAGTTAGGGCTACCTTTTCGGCCACATATTTTGCTGAGACGTATATTAGAGAAATAATTACGATTGCATGGTGTTTCACTGTCATTTATAGCGACAGGGCAGCAGTTTACAGCTAAGTTTTGTAATCTTTTTAGAGGGCACAGGACGCGGGTGCTGAGCAGTGCCATCCTCGAGCAGACGAGCGGGCGGAGCATTACAATCTAGATGCCCAAGGATATGTTACAGGCATGTGTTAGATTTTGGAGGCAGATGGAATGAACATATACCGTTTATTGAATTTTCCTATAATAACAGTTATCATTAAGCAATTCATATGGCGCCTTATGAGCGTATATGGGCGGAAGAAGCGGAATCATAAGCTTGGTTGGTTTGAGGTAGGAGAATCAGCACGGTGGGCCAGATATTATTCGTTAGTCAGAAGAGAAAGTAAATCTTATCGAAAGGCAACGTCTACTGACAGCTCAGAGCCGCCAGAAATCTTCTGTTGATGTGCAGCGAAGAAACCTAGAATTTAATATGTGTATTGGGTATTCTGAAAGTTTCACCGTGAAGGGTGTGATGAGATATTCGGAAAGAAAGGCAAGCTCGGCCGAGTTTGTGGGCCTTATCAGATTCGCCGAAAGATAGGCCAAGTGGCTTATGAATTTGATTTACCCCAGAATTAGAATCAGTTCACCCAGTTTTTCATGTATCGGTCTTTGAGAGCCTTAAGGAGATCCCTCCGGATTGTCCCAACTTTGCAAGACATCCAAATCGAGGAGTTAGTTTATGAAAAAGAAAGCTCCGGTAGCCATACTAGATCGGCAGATCCGTAGACTAAGAACTAAGATGTTGCTTCTGTTAAAGTTTTATGGTGAAATAAGAATCGAAGGGAGATGACACGGGAAATGAAGATGATATGAAAACAAGATATCCTCGGTTATTTCAGACTTAATCGGAGGCTGTGCGGCGGAGTATGTTGTTATTGTTTCATAAGTTGCATTATATACATGTATATGTGGGTAGTTGACAGTCTATTGTGAAATGAATGCCATAATCTTGTGTGGAGTACTGTATTGGACTTACGTGTTTGGGATTTTTGGATAGTCCATATTACGGGAGACTACTGCTGAAATTTTCGAGAATAAGTAATTGAAGGTTAAGGTTCTTGCAAGTAGAAGTTAACATTCGGGGACGAGCGTATGAGTAGGAGCGGAGTACCATGCCGGTACTGTTACACCTCGTAAGTTTCTAATATTTAGTCAGCCTATTCATATTTGGTTGAGAGTTTTAAGTGCCATACATACGAGGAAAGGGTTGGGGGAAAGGTCGAGCGGGGTGCCAAGTAGGGATTTCGCGAGAGGAGGCCGAACCAAGCCCGGAGTGGCAAAGTGGCACGAGGCTGCTCCTCCACGATAGCCCAGCATTGGCACGGAGTAGAATCGGCGTGTTGGCCAGCTTGCCACGTTGCCTTGTATGCTGCTTCAAGTAAATATAGGCCTCACCCTTAAATTTCATGTTACTTTTCATACATAACACGACCAACATAGAATAGATATGAAGGAGACATAATTTTCATCCGATTACGCCGCTAAACACCGTCAAATTCAAATTAACCCCCGCGTATCGAAGTATAAGGCTGCAGGGAGCATTTCTACGGAGTTAGTTTAGTGAAATTCTCCGGCGGGTGTCGTCCCCACTTAGGAGCCAAAGTTATTGGAATTGCTCCAAACTAGTGTCAATACGATCTCGAGGCTTAAAGTAAGTATTTCATCCTTCTAGATTCTCGAGAAATTACGAGTTTTAATCGTCTTTCGATTAGTTAAAAGTATAGTCAGTATATATATATATATATGTTATTATTTTCTTTCAAAATATAGTAATAAAGTTAGCCCTATTCTTTCGTTAATATGATTACGGTTAGGAAGAACGGTTGAATACCGGCCCGAACCTCACTAGTTAATCGGTAAATAGCGAATGAGGTATGTTAGGAATTTTCTTTTGACAAGTTAGTTTCTTCCAACATAGTAATCTAGTATGAATCCAGTAAAGTATATCGAGGAGTATGTTACCATGTTTAGTTGTGGTGTCGGTTGAGACTTGTAAATTGTATTTTTTTGGGCTGAATTATACTTGTATAGCTTATTGGCAGCGGGGTTAATAGTTGTGTCGACTCGCCCGCCGGGGAAGCCGAGATCGTCGCTCTATGGAAGCGGCCTGCCATCCGCAAGGGATGAAGGTGGGGATCCAGATCCTCATATTTTCCGTGGTTGGCCTTATACACACCCTTACCAAGCCCTTACACCCGTGGTGTAGATATCGAGTCCTCAGGACTCGGGCACAACTATAGTCGAGAGTGCAGCGGGCCCGGCTGCGGACCCGGGGGATTAGCGGGACGCTTATAGCTGCTAGTTGACTCGAGAATGACCTAGATAGGGTGTATAGATTGAGGTGTACTTACTAGAACACAATGGGGGCCCAAGTGGGTTGTTTGTTTTGATTGTACCTTAGGCTTATGGGGCCATGTAAGGTTTATGTTTTCTTTAGTTATTAATAGTTAGACGGTAAGACGCCTCATTTGTCGGGTATAGAACCCATACCCTCCATATTACAATTATGTTTAGCCATGATTTCACTACTTGAAGTCATTTTCAGTCATTGTTTCCTTTACTTAAGTTTGTCGGCTCTATTTCCTTAGTTTCAATTATTTAATATTCTTTGCTTTACATACTCGGTACACGTAGTACGTGCCCTCTTCTAAGCATTGCATTACTTACTGCGGTGTAGATAGACGAGGAGCAAGTCCATCTCGTAGTTCTAGTCGGCCATACGAGCCATCATCTCCTTTCTTACGGAGCACATGTGATAGAGGTTTATTTCTTTTATTTATGCAGTATGGGTAGGCCGGGCCACTGTCCCGACCATCTTATTACTCTACAGAGGCTTGCATATTGCATTATTCCTGGGGTTAGATGATATCGGTCGTGTAGGGCCCATATGTGTTTTAGACTATGTGTGTTTGGCCATGTGGGGCCTTGCCGGTCATAGCTCGGTTTAGCATTTGATTCTACTTTCCCGTTATAACTAGATATCATGGTGGCCTTGTCGGCACATAGGACTCACATATGTTGTTGTCTGCAGTTGTTGTTTATTTTCACGGTGGCTATAGGCCTTGTCGGTCGGGGGTTGTATTTATAGCCGCTATATAGCCCTTGGTCTTCTTGATTCTAGAGTTAGAGTTAGCCCTGTACCCGAGTGTTTGGGATCATGCGGCTCGGCATTTCGGTCCTTGTAGGACACTAGGTGCCAGTCATGCCTCCCAAGGTGGGGCGTGATAGGTAAAGTACATGGATTTCTAGAGTTCCCTGCACTTCATGACTGGAAGGGAAGAAATAAGACCCTTTGACATGTGTGTACACTGATTGTGTGATTAGGTATTTATGGTGAGATGGTGGAGGTGTGTGCCTATCATGTCATCTTTGGTTTTTCATATCATGCATGTTACTTATGCGATGTTTGGTGACCCGCAAGTGTACGGGTCGTGCAAGTAACATAGTGGCTCTTTTTAAGAGAACCGGAATGTCGAACCCACAGGGACTGGACCCATTCCTCTAACTATCCTTTTATAGTGTGAATCTTAAATACCTAAAGTGTTGGTTATAGACATTTTCGATGAAGGATATTTAAGTCTAAGTTTGGAGTCAACGAAGTATTCGAAAGTGCTTTAGGAGCAACATAGAGTTAAAACCGATTTAATCATGCGATACTGCGATTTGCAATGGAAGAAGCATGGAACTATCAATTGTTATTTCTTATAATTATAATTGCATGTTCATGGTCTTCGAGCCTCTAACTCCACGGCAATCTAGCCACTCCTTTGCATCACTTGGTGGCCCGAGGAGTTTAATTTTTCTAGTCGCGGGCAATCAACATGTTGTGGTTTTACGGGAAACGATTAGGGACTCTCATACGTCTAACCATTTAACGCAACTTAGCCTCACAACAACATACTTCAGTGGTGATGTGACATCCCAAGTTGGTCTTTCATAACCCCCGTGTGTCAACCAAGCAAGGTGTTAGGTATATTTCTATTCAAACACGGAACCTCTCCCGAGATTACTTCATGCTCCCCACATTCTCATGTCTTGACCTAGGTAATGCCTTCTCAAGCTATTTCCCAAGCTAACAAATATGCTTTTATGGTGATCAGTCATAAAAACAGCAGCAAATCGAGAATGCCCAAGGCCGAAAATAACAAGCAATAACTTAATCCCAAAACAATATCATAGAATTACAATCATAATCCTTGGCTTCAACCCTAGAGGAAGGGTTCTTGCCATTCATGTTAGTAAAACTAATCTAAACTACTATTACTCTAATCCTAATCTACATACTTACACGAGATTGGTAGATGAGAAGGGAATTTGATAAACCCTAAACGAGTTCTCCCACTTCTCCCTTCTCTCCTATGCAATTTTCCAAAAATAAAATGCGTGACCAAATGGAATTAGGAGCTAAGGGTCCTATTTATAGTAAATGGAGAACGTTCATAATTTGGCCTGTCATGGAACGGCTCCGTGTCACGGAGTGTATCGCGGAACATTGCCTCCATGACATGGAGGCACGCCAGCGAAAGTTCACTAGAAATCAACCCAAAAATCGGCCTCGGCGCACCTTGCTGCGATGGCAACGTGGCACGCTGCTTGGGAAGCCTTGTCACACCCTCTTGGTCGCGGAGCCCACCCATGCCGTGGCATGTTGCCAACGCGCATGGGGGCTTCTTGAGCAGCCTGCCTGCCGTGGCACGTTGCCAACGTGCAGGTGGCTGTTTTGGGCCTCTTTTTGCCGACGTTCGCGTGTTGATTCCTTCTCCAAGCCTTACTTCACCAATTCATGATTAGCTCCTCAAAATTCATGCAAACCTACAAAACAAAGGCTAATCATGTTAGTCCTTTTATATCTTCACTTTTATATTAAATTACATGAAAATGTATCAAATAGCTTAGACAACACGACTAATTTAAGCTATAAAGCGTATCACGGGCACTATATTTTTTCCCGTGATCACCAACCCCACACTTAAAGCCTTGTTCGTCCTCGAACAACCTTTTATATCTCATATGGGAGTCCCACATAACTAATTTGCAAAGATAATTCAAGCTACGGCTATAATGATTACGTAAGATACAAGTTAAAAATAGAGCATGCTGAAATACAACTATGTTAAGACTTCTTAACCTCAAGAATCGACTCTTAATCTTAGCAAACTCATGCAAATCAACTGATTAAGAAATCTCACATGAATTTTATCCTTCATTAAACATGTGCCCTCACGGAAAAGAGAGTTACCCAATCACGCAAAAATAATTTTTACATCACAACATGTGTGGGTATATAAAAAGAGTACACTCACTCTAACAAAGAATTCACTTTCTTCATGTCATGACCCATAAGCTTGCCTTAGTGTTGTACTCCACGAATTTGAGGATGTATGAATGCTTAAGATCAAGTGGGACTTTGTAGGTTGTAACGTAACTCAGGTACAGGTAGGTACTATTATGGCCGTGTAAGTGACTATCTTTCCTAAGCGCTTTTAATACATCACGCCCTCATTACGAACTTCCCTTCCTTTACTTCACCTTTTTATCCTTGATGGTTTTCTTTTTCCTCTTTTGTTTCCCCTTTTATTTAGCACTTTTGACTTGTCAGGAAGGAGCTCTATAAATAACTTTTTTTTTGTCTTTCTTACTCCTTTACAATAATCAAGTACCTTTGTCCTTTCTCAACTTCTACAACTTGCTACTTTTCATTTCTTTTCATTCTCCTCACTCCTTTACTCTTTCAGATTTTTCTTCTTCAAGCGCTTAGGAGCTTTGGGTCAAATTCAAGGTTAATGAAAGAAAGGATTAAGCTTATGTTGTAGCTATCAAAAGAATAGGCTCAAGGTAGCGGGGCTAACTAGGATTAATTTTTCAAGGTAGGTAAAACGAGGCATAAAAATTAGGTTACTTCAAAGAAATGCCTAAATCATCTCCTACAATTCACATCCTTCATTCCGTTTCATACACACACCAGGCAAGTTCTATACAATCACGATAGCATAGAATACTCAAAACCTTACACTCATGGCACATGCTCAATTCAAGACATATTGAGACTCTTACTACGTAATCACAAGAATTCAAATTAGCTTCAATTATAATGAGTCAAATTCAAGAGCTAAGTGTCTCAAACAAGTTATACACACTTGCGTAGCCAACACTGAACATACTTGCCTCTTACAATCATATCTAGCACACAACAAGAACATCAAGCATCAATTAGCTACGGTTTTAAAAACCCGACATCTATAGACTAATTTTCCTCAAGACGGTCATCATCCATCCATTGTCGGAAACAGTCCCTAACTATGACTAAAACATTATGTACAGACAAAGAAAAAAAAATAAAAAATAAAAATTAAAATAAAATAAAATTTTATTCTTCGGTTCAAAGACCCCAAAATCGGAAAAGAGCGAAAAGAAAAACAACGGGTGATGAAGTCATGCTTGACTCACAAAATTTTATCAAATTTTTCTCATTTTTATCACACAAGCATTACATTCACCAACAGTTTGTTAAGCACAAAAATTTTAAATTTCCCTGAAATTTTCCTTACCACTTAAATATATGACTATGTCTCATAGCATCCAATTACATTTACGAGAGGTGAGAATTGCTCCACGAGGCCTTAGGCTAGCTAGTAGCATGTTTTCCACAGCTTGCCCACAACGTGGGTGGTCGACCCCACACTTTTCTTCTTCCATGCTTACTGGCTTCCTCCTCCGAGGTACTCAGACCCCTCTACCTGTGCTTAACTTCACCAAAAACACAAACAAAAATCGAAAATAACAAAATCAAAACAAAACAACAAAAAATACAAATTGTACACGAGGTACCCTTGAGTTTTGCTGCTTAAGCAGCGCCTTATTTTACGTCGTGGCACGACGTGGACTGCCCCTTTCAGGACATCCTCATACCTGAGTTCTCTTTCGAGAACCATCTCCTTTCTTGTGCTGTTTAGAAGAAAACGGCCTCCACTGTTCACTCCCTTTCTCCAACTTCTTCTCACTTTGAAGCCCTCTGTCAGACTCGAAATTTGAACTCTTGGCTGTGCCTTTGGCCGTGCACCTGTGGAATCCTCCACCCCACACTTATCCTCTGCCAATACACTAACTTGACAAAGGTTTCTGTAGTGTGCGGATGGGTTTAGCTCTTGGTAGATGGAAGATTTCTTCTTCATCCTCGACCCTCATTTTTAGGGTCCCTTCTTTCAAATCAATCACCGCTCCTCCATTGGCCAGAATGGCCGTCCCAAGATTAAGGGTACCTGGTCATCAACCTGAAAATCTAAAACAATAAAATAAGAAGGTATAATAAATTTACCTACTTTGATGAGAAGGTCCTCTATGATTCCATCCGGTGTCACACAAGCGACTTGTCATTGTTTGCAACATCAGCCTTGTCGGTCTCGGTCTTTAGCCCCAAGGTGTTGAATAAGGATAGGGCATTAAGATTAACTGCTGCCCTAAATCACACAAAGCTCGAACCCCTCAGCTTTACCAATTTGTATGGGGAGGAATTAAAACTCCGGTCTTTGAGCTTCTTTGGCATTTTGCTCCATACCACCTTGGCCTCCTCGATCGATTACTCTGATCTGGACGTCCACAATCTAACTTTGTTCGCATCCCATCCTTCAAGTATTTAGCATACTTGGGCATTCCCTGCAAGACATCAATAAGAGGCAAATTTTTGTGAAGTTCTTTGAAAGTCTCAAAGACTTTTGAAATATTCCTCCTCCTTGCTCTTTTTGAATCTCACGGGGAAGGGTGGTGGTGGTCTTTGTCTTGGCTGCAATGAAGGTTGTGCATTTTGTTGTCCAGCACTCGGATTTGCTCCAGTATCAGTGGATGGTCCTGGTCTTACCAACTCCGGCTACACCTCCTTTCCTATGACTATTTAGGCATTGCATCACCTTAAAACCTAGGCCCAGTGGCATTGATATGCAGGGGTTAGGATCTGCGTCGCTTGGTAATCACCCTTGCGGCCTCATTTTTTGAGTAGCTGCTATTTGACCACTTATTTTCAAGATTTCGAATTTGGCTACTTGGAAGTTCATTAAGTCTGTTGCCATCCTCGCCTGATTTTCTGCTAGCGAGTGCAGGTCTCCATAATTTTCTGCGAGTGTTTCCTCAATGCAGTACGCTCTTGTGCCCATCAATGCCTATTCTGCTGATACTAATATTTGTTGAGGTTGCATAAAAATTCTGGCACGATTTAAACCCCAAGAAGAATTCGGGTGGCCACCTTAATTTCTGTTGGAGTTGTTTCGAAATTCTGATTCCTTTCCACATTCCCAACAAAATTGACTGATTCAGAATTGGCTCCACAAGATTACGCATTGTGCCCATTGGCCACCACAAATTTCACACCAGCTCGGAGCTTGCTGGGGCTGCATTAACCTGGCCTGGTGTTGGTGCATACTCAGTTTATTGATTTGAGTTAACATTTGGTGTTGAAATGAAGCTAACTGTGCTGCCAAGGCATTCAAACCATGCATTTATCCTTTGATCTTCTTCCTGCCCCCTTGATGATTAGCTATGCCTACGGATTTCCTTGTGCAATTACATTCAACAAAGTGTACAACTCATCATATGTCTTCTCAAGGCTTGCCCACCCGATGCAGAGCTAGTAATATTTTTTGTATGTAGGTCTAGACTCTCTACAAGGTATGGGCCAGCACTTCATTTGATTGCTGATGATGGGGACAGTCTCTCCATGTGACTTGAATCTCCCAGAAGCCGCTATACAAGTTCTCATCGGGCTTCTGCTTGGGCCAGGTATTTCACTTTGCAACTTGGCGGTTTTGCACAGAAGGAAAAAGAATCGATAAGGAACTTTCTAGCCAAGTCATCCCTTGAAGTTATGGAGTTCGGTGGCTCGGCCTTGACCACCGCCTCCCCCAACGGTGAAAATGGGAAGGAATTCGATCGGACATAATCTGTGGACACGCCGGTGGGGACAAATGTGTCACTTATCTCAAAGAAAGCTGTGAAGCTGTTTGCAGGTCTCATGTGCCATTCCAGTGGGCGACCACTAGAATGTAACAGGTTTTGCACCATATTACATTTAGCTCAAAGTTCCCCTCCTGACTCAGGTTCACAGTCTCGAGGTCACATTCGTCGCTAGTGGGATGGCCACTTCGCGAACTGGTATTGCTGCCATTGCTTCCGATGACAAGCGTGCTTGCCCCGCGGGGTGGTTGTTGTTGTACCTTTTCTTGAAGTCTCTTGACTTTTGCTCTAGGCTACTCTCTTTGCAAATGGATTTGACGTTCGAGGAGTTCAAGCAACGGTTCCACAAGCTCTCTATTTCTAGCCAGCTCAGCGGGGACAACCTGCACCTGCAAATAGACAAAGTAAGACCAAGTTTCTCAACACTTAAGGAAATTCAAAAATCACACAAAAATAGATAAATTATCAAAACTTCGCCGAGTCCCGACATGGCGCCAAAAACTGATGAGCCCGCAAGTGTACGGGTCGTGCAAGTAATATAGTGGCTCTTTTTAAGAACCGGAATTTCGAACCCACAGGGACTGGACCCATTCCTCTAACTATCCATTTATAGTGTGAATCTTAAATACCTAAAGTGTTTGTTATAAACATTTTCGATGAAGGATATTTAAGTCTAAGTTTGGAGTCGAAGTATTAAGAAGATTTTTAGGAGCAACATAGAGTTAAAACCGATTAATCATGCGATACTACGATTTGCAATGGAAGAAGCATGGAACTATCAATTGTTATTTCACATAACTGGAATTGCATGTTCATGGTCTTTTTCGAGCCTCTAAACCTGCGGCAATCTAGCCTCCTTTCATCATGGTAGAGCGGAGTTTAATTTTAGTCATGGGCAATCAATTGTATTGTGGTTTACGGGAAACGATTAGGGACTTTCGTACGTCTAACCATTTAACTTTAACTTAGCCTCACAACTACTTTGTTGAGTGGTGATGTGACATCCCAAGTTGGTCTTTCATAGCTTAGTGTGTCAACCAAGCAAGGTGTTAGGTATATTTCTATCCAAACACGGAACCATCTCAGAGATTACTTCATGCTCCCCACATTCTCATGTACTGACCTAGGTAATGCCTTCTCAAGCTATTTCCCAAGCTAACAAATATGCTTTTATGGTGATACAATCATAAAAACAACCAGCAAATAAGAATGCAAAATGAAAATAACAAGCAATAACTTAATCCCAAAACAATATCATAAAATTACAATCATAATCCATGGCTTCAACTCTAGAGGAAGGGTTCTTGCCATTCATGTTAGTAAAACTAATCTAAACTACTATTAATCTACTCTAATCTACATACTTACACGAGATTGGTAGATGAGAAGGGAAATTTACAAACCCTAGAAACGAGTTCTCCGCTTCTCCTTCACTCCTATGCGGTTTTCCAAAAATATAAAATCGTGACCAAATGGGAATTAGGAGCTAAGGGTCCTATTTATAGTAAATGAACGTTCATAATTTAACCTGTCGTGGAACGGCTCCGTGTCACGGAGTGTATCATGAGCACTGCCTCCGTGACACGGAGGCATCATAACTCCTTTGAAATCAACCGAAAATCGACCTCGGCGCATCTTGCCGCAATGGCAATGGCACGCTGCTTGGGCGTGTCACACCCTATTGGTCGCGGAGCCACCATGCCGTGGCACGTGCCAACGCGCATGAGGCTGTCTTGGGCAGCTTACCTGTCGTGGCACGTTGCCGACGCGGTGGGCTGTTTTAGGCCCCTCCTCTTTGCCGACGTTCGCGTGTTGATTCCTTCTCAAAGCCTCTACTTCACCAATTCATGAATTAGCTCCTCAAAAAGTCATCCAAAACCTACAAAACAAGGCTAATCATATTGGTGGAACGCTATCTTCACTTTTATATAAAATCACATGAAAATGTATCAAATAGCTTGGAGCAACACGACTAATTTAAGCTATAAAGCGTAACACGGGCACTATATTTTCAGATGATGAGTGTTCTCCTTATGTAAACGAAGTGTATGTAAAATGTGCTAAAAGGTTGTGTCAATTACAGTTATGTTATGTGATTTTGGATATTGAAGAACATGTCTCTAGTTCTAAATGTGACTTTTCACAATGTGAACTAAAGAGTAGTTTATGTTGTATTTCTGTTGAACTCGTGAGTGATTCTTGATGATATTAGTATTTGTTCTTATGTGTTTGTGTGAGAGATATTGGTGGATCATGTGAATAATGAACTTGTTAAGCTGAAGAACTGAGAAAGTACAACATAGTCGAGCTACTACTAAGGTAGTACCTCCATAGCAATAACCTTTCATTGCGGCGAATGGCCCAATCCGGTCGCGAGCGAAGTGATTCCTTGAGTGGAGATTTTGTGTATGAAATGTTTTGTAGGTTCTTTTTATATTGAAAATTTGTTCTTATATTATTATTATGTGCATATTTGTAATTATTTAGGGTCGGCCGATGATGCCTGTACCGTGCTTTATGCGACCTGCGTACGCTAACACAGTGCGAATTTGAACCCGGAAGTTCCTCACATTCTCACTTATAAAGAAGCAACGGAGTTTGAGAGTAAGGCGACCAAGAAAATGCACTCTTCCATCAGGATGTCTTTCTTTTTTTCAGACATTTGATTTTCCTTTACGCTTTAGACTTAGCATTTCATAAAGTTTTAAGGAGACTGCGGTACGATGACAATCGGGTCTTGGGATTATTAGTAAAGTTTGTTTTGAAATTAGATGCTCTTGATCATTAATTTAATTGTTCTATTTTGGTAAAAAAGTTTTCTTGTAAATGATCAATTTCAGGCTAATGTTTAGAATCATTGGTTCGCCCATCGAGGATTAGTGTGGGTGCCAATTACGGCCAATTGGGTGGAGTGCTAAAGTTGGATCGAATCTCTAGGTACACGGATCTCATTGCACTAGGCCAGATTCCTGGCCCAAAGTCACACGGATGGGTACGGAGGCGTCCGTAACTTATTTCAGCTGCAAGACTTTGGGAAAATTCTCTCATTCTTTCCTTTCGTCTGAGTACTTGTTCCAATTGGTATATGGTGATCCAAATTGATATTTAAAAACTATTCTTCTTTCCTTCTCAATTGGTGAGAACACGTGCAAACGGTGGCGAGAGAATCAACACCTCAGCCACTAGTGGCGACCCCAGTTCACCCGAGAGAGGAAGGGGCAGAGGTCGTGACAGGAGAACCGTTGCCGCTAAAGGAGGGGCCACAGAGATTTGTATCTCGTGCCACCAATAGTGCGGGAGCAAGTGGCGGTTAAGGTCGAGGTCCCAGACGCGGGGAGAAGATCTGCGCGCCAGCATCCGAGGTCTAGCTTAGGTCATCAACCTTTTGAGCGGCCTTGTAGACGCAAGGCTGATGTAGAAACTCCGGAAGGACAACAACCAAGAATTCAGCATGCAGCTTTTGTGGCCTCGGATTGTTTGATATATTGGAGAGGCTGTGATGTTTTCGGGCGATGGCAGGACCCGTGATAGGGAAAGAGAATGACTTATTTTGGAGGTTCACCAAGATGAAGCCTTCTACCTTTTACAACATAGAGGAAGAGGAAGCCTATGAACTCACCATTGATTTTCACGAAAGGCTCCATAATATGAGCGGTGGAAGTATGGTGTTGAGTTCAATCTGACCTTCCAGGTGATGGGTGATAAAGCTCTAGTGGAGGGCTTTCATGGAGTGCAGACTAGTTGGGTCACCACCCATTTTCATGGACCCAATTCTCTCCACATTCTTGGAGAAATATGTTCCCACTCTAGGGGCGGGAGGCGGGATGAGTTCACTACCATTGAGAAAGGGAGCTCGTGAATTCTAATACGAAAATTTTGATATCACTCTTTCATCTAGATATGCTCTATCCTTACAACCCACCGAGGATGAGAGGATCGGGAGGTATGTTAAAGGCCGAATATAATAGGTCTCCAGGTACTAGCTCTACATATGGTCTCTTTGAGTAAGACTTTTTAGGAGGTGGTAGAGTACGTGAAGTCAGTTGAAGGGGTGAGGTAGGAGGGTTACGCTAGGAATGCCGAGAAGAAAGCTTGGAGAATTGGATCTTTTAGTGGTTCCTATGGGAAGGCTCTAGAACCAAAGGGTATCTTTGGATGCCCTATTTAGTCTGCCATTTAGGTGTCAGTCGGAGGTCAACTAGGGATAGCTCCGCGATCATCAGGTGCAGTTGGGGGTACATAGATGGTTCACTCAGAATTCACAGCTCTCCCTATTTCCTCTGTTCCAACACAGAGACTAGTTACTGAGAAGGTTTTTATGAGTGTGGCGAGTATTGCCATATCCATAGATTGTTCCCCAAGTTCGGACAGGGCAGACAAATTGTTTCTCATCTAGCTCCTCAAGCTTCGGCCCCTGCTGGAAGAGGAGGTAGTGATTTAAGTTTAGATCATCCATAGCTGGGATGAGGTGGTTAGCCAGCTACTAGAGGTGTCGTTAAGCAGGGCAGAGGACGTGCTCAGGTAGGTAGGGATGGCACCCATGCAGGTAGAGGGGTGGCACCCATACAGGTAGAGGGGTGGCACAACCAACCTGGGGCAGTTCTCAGGCTGGTAACCAGGCTCATATCTATACTTTTCCTGGTAGACCGGAGGTAGAGGCTTTAGACACTGTTATCACAGGTACGATCTTCGTGGCTTATAGAATGGCTATTGCATTATTTGACCTAGGCTCTATATTTTCATATGTGCCTGCTTATTTTTATTTGGGTCATGATCTTGTGTGTGATGTGCTTAATACTCCTATCCGTGTGTCCATTCTTTTTGGGGATTCTATGTTGGTGGATAGGGTTGTTCGTGACTACAGTATTGAATTCACAGGATTTGATACCCTGGCAGACCTAGTGATCTTAAACATGGTTGATTTTGATATAATCTTTGGAATGAGTTGGTTGTCCCCTTACCAAGTCATTATGGATTGCTATAGTAAGATTGTCACTATATTGGGTCCAAAGTCATCTAGGTTGGAGTTGAAAGGGAATTGTATCCCTACCCCTAAGAAGCTTATTTCTTATGTTCATGCTCGTAAGTTGATAGAGCGGGGTTGTTCTCCGTACTTAGCACATGTTTGGGACACTAGTTTAGAGGGCACTTCCATAGAGTCGGTTCCGGTTGTTTGTGAATTCTTAGAGGTGTTCCCTGCTGATTTGCCTGGTATGTCATTGAATCGTGACATAGATATTTATGTAGGCCTGGAACTAGGAACCCATATCACTTCTATTCCTCCTACCAGATTGCACCTGCTGAGTTGAGATAACTCAAAGAGCAGCTGTAGGAGCTGCTCAGTAAAGGAATTATTAGACCAAGTGTATCACCGTGGGGTGCCCCAGTTCTATTTGTAAAGAAGAAGGATGGTAGTATGCGATGTGCATCGACTACCGCCAGTTGAACAAAGTAACTATTCAGAATAAGTATCCTCTTCCTCGTATAGATGACCTGTTTTACCAGTTACATGGAGCGAATGTATTTTAAAAGATCAATTTGAGGTCAGGTTATCACCAGTTGAAAATTTGGGCTGAAGATATTCCTAAGATAGCCTTTCGGACTAGGTATGGGCATTATGAGTTTATGGTCATGTCATTCGGACACCCTAATGCTTCGGCCGTGTTAATGAGCCTGACGAATGGTATTTTTAAACCCTCCCTGGATTCCTTTGTTATTGTGTTTATTGATGATATCTTGGTGTATTCTAATACCAGGCAGGAGCATGAAATCATTTAAGGCTTGTGTTGGGATTGTTGAAAGAAAAGTAGTTTTATGCCAAATTCACCAAGTCCAATTTTTGGTTGGAATCAATGTCCTTTCTAGGGCATGTGGTTTCAAAGGAGGGAATTTGAGTTTAACAACAGAAGGTGGAGGTGGTCAGGAACTGGACAAGGCCAACGTGTTAGAAATTCAGAGTTTTGTGGAGCTGGCCAGTTACTACCATAGGTTCGTGAAAGGATTCACCTCCATCGCTTTTGCATTGACTAGGTTGACACAAAAGGATGTGCCCTTCCAAGTGTCTGAGGAATGTGAACCGAGCTTTGAGATACTCAAGACTCTGTTAACCACAACACCTACTCTTGTGTTACCCGTGGAATGTAAAGATTTTGTTGTGAATTGTGATGCCTCACGATCTGGATTGGGTGTTGTGTTGATGTAGGAAGGACAGGTTATTGTGTATGCCTCAAAATAGCTTAAGATGCATGAAAGGAACTACCCCATGCATGATCTGGAGTTAGCAGTGGTGGTGTTTTCACTAAAAATTTGTAGGCATTATTTGTATGGAGCTCAATGTAAGGTGTTCACAGATCATTGCAGAATACAATATGTATTCTCCCAGAAAGATCTCAATTTGAGGCAGAGGAGATGGATGGAGCTACTTAAAGATTACGATATCACCATCTTATATCACCTAGGGAAGGCTAATGTGGTGCCAGACGCATTAAGCACAAACATGGTGAGCATGGGCAGCTTGGATTTCTTGGAGGCTACTAAACGACTGATAGCCAGGAAAGTCCAGACCTTGGCAAACAGTGAGATTGTCACTTACCTAAATTGGTGGAGTGTTAGCTAACCTGGAGGCTAAATCCTTAGTGTTGGAGAAAATCAATGCTAGACAATTTGAAGATGAAAATCTAGGAAAAATCAGAGATAAAGTCCTGCGGGGAGAGGACAAGGAAGTACTGTTAGATGATGAAGGGGTCTTGAGAATAAAGGGGCGGGTGTGTGTTCCCTGAGTTGGTGAGCTAACTAAAACTCTCTTGGCAAAAGCTCACAACTCAAGGTACTCCATTCACCCCAGAGTCACTACCATGATCTGAAACAACATTATTGGTGGGGTAGGATAATGTGAGACATTATGGATACATTGCTTAGTGTTTAAATTGTTAGCAGGTGAAGTACGAGAAACAAAATCCTGAAGGAGTTCTTCAGCAAATGCCTATCCCCGATTGGAAATGGTAGAGGATATCTATGAACTTTGTGGTTGGTCTTCCCAAGACTTTAGGGATATTCGACTCAATTTGGGTTATAGTGGATAGATTGACCAAGTATGCTCGTTCTTGCTGGTCTAGGTGACTTAAAATGCTGAGAGACTAGCCAAACTATATGTGAAGGAGGTTATTTGGTTACATAGGGTGCCTGTTTCCATTATATCCAGTAGGGGAACTCTGTTCACTTCCCATTTTTGGAGGACTTTACAGGTCGAGTTGGGTACAAGGTTGGACTTGAGCACAACCTTCCATCCACAGATAGATAGGAAATCAGAGCGCACTATTCAAGTGCTAGAGGACATGCTCGGGGCGTGCGTAATAGACTTTGGGGGGCATTGGGACAAGTTATTACCCTTGGCGGAGTTCGGTTATAACAGTAGCTACGACTCAAGCATTGGTATGGAACCTTTGAAGCCCTGTATGGGAGAAAGTGCATATCCCCAATTGGGTGGTTTGATATATTTGACGTGAGATCTTAGGGGATGGATTTGTTAAAGGAGTCCTTGGAAAAGGTTTGAATTATTCAGGACCGTTTGGTGACTGCTCAAAGTAGGCAGAAGCAATACGTAGACAAGAAAGTCAGGGACATGGAGTTCATGGAAGGGGAGCAAGTGTTGCTCAAGGTCTCCCCCATGAAGGGGGTGCTGAGGTTCGGAAAGCGGGGCAAGCTCAACTCGAGGTATATTGTGCCATTTGAAATACTTCGACGTGTGGGGGAAGTGGCTTATGAGCTGGCATTGCTGCCAGAATTGTCTAGAGTGCATTCAACATTCTATGTGTCTATGCTGAAAAAATAACATGGAGATGAAACATATATCATCAAGTGGGACTCTATGCTACAGGATGAGAATTTGTCATATGAGGACGAACTTGTAGCGATATTGTCCAGAGAGGTGTAGAAGCTAAGGTCCAAGGAGATTCCGACAATAAAAGTCCAGTGGAAGGACCGTCCGTTGGAAGAAGCCACATGGGAGACCGAGGCTGATATGCGAGTCAAATATCCCAGTTATTCATACAATCTAGTATGTTCCTTCCTACTTTTGCAAAGACCATTCGGAGGTGAAAAATATTTTAATCGGTATCTGATATAATGACCTGGATGTCGTTACAGGATGGTTAAGGGCATAGAACATAGAAATCTGGCTAAGGATGAGATAAGGAGGTTGTGAAATAAAAATAGTATAGAACTGGGCAATTTTGGGTAGCTACTAGTCTGGGGGACGACTACAATAATGGATTTCTACTGTAGTGAGACCGTGGTAGCGGTGTGAGTCTCATTGTGGCAAAATGAGGGAGTAACCGCTGGGACCACTGCAACGACCCTATGGACGCTAAAGCGGATCCGCTACAGCGGACGACAGGAATTAGAATGTGGGTTTTAAGTAGGAAGTATGGAGTTTTACCCCGTTATTCTCAAAATCACGATCAAAATGTCTAAACAATGGGAAAACCCTCCAAAGTAGTGAAACCCTTCACCATGGTAAGATTTTTCGATTGTTTATCTCTACATAAGTAATATTGATCCTAGAATCCTTAGACCTTTAATAGTGAATAGGGAGAATATCCTAGATAGTTAGACTAGGGCTGAAATATGAGAAGATTTTGGTGTGTATAGAATTGATAATTAGGAGTATTGATCACTCCCCTATGGTTATTGTTGAGAACAAGGATTATGCGATAATTGGGACCTAGAACTTAGTAAAATTAGGGTTCACTTTTGAAAGTACCCTAAAGGGGAGGGTTTGATCTTCTAAAACCTTTATTTCAAAGAGTGAGTAATGAATTACACTTTGTTTTGTTGTAGATTACGAGAAATTCAAAGTTGTGAGAAAGGGCAAGGCGCCGGTGGAGTGATTGACTCATCGTGTTTCAATTTGAGGTAGGTTATGGTTATAGGGTTAGACCCTGCGTAATAGCTTGTATGCTTATGTAATAATTATATTTGATTGGCCTTCGAACATTCCTTGTTATGAGAATTTTTATGTCAATAAATGGAAATTATCATGTTGATATGAGATGAATATAATCTGTTGTTTACATCATATGGAAGTGTGTAATGAACTTCGTGTTATGAATATGTCATGTGAACTTAGTGTTGCATTTGAGCAAGTGAGGGAATAGAGCATAGACTCTAATGAATTGATAGGTTTATATATATATGGTTTCAATTATGTAATGCACCTTATTGTGATTTAAGGATGAGAATGACCGAAATATTAACTGTTTCCTGAAATGAGAGGCTCGAGCCCTAGGGGATTATCCGGGCGAGCGAATATTATTATTGAGAGGCTCATGTCCGAAGAGAGCATCCGGACTAGCATATGAGTAGGAGCGGGTACCAAGCCAGTACGGTAGATGAATTTCTAGAGTCCCTTGCATGTCATGACTGGAAGGGTAGAAATAAGACCCTCTGGCATGTGCGTACACTGATTGTGTGATTGAGTATTTATGGTGAGATGGTGGAGACATGTGACCGTTATGTAATTTTTGGTTTTCATATAATGCACGTTACTTATGTGGTGTTTTACTTATATGCAAATGAAGTGTATGAAATATGTGCTGAGAGGTTGTGTCAATTATAGTTATGTAATTTTGGATATTCAAGAACAAGTCTCTAGTTCTAAGTGTGACTTGTCACAATGTCGCAACCGATGAGTGGTTTATGCCGTATTTCCTGTTGAACTCGTGAGTGATTCTTGATGATGTTAATTGTTGTTCTTAAGCGTGTTTGTCTGAGATATATTGGTGGATCATGTGAATAATGAACTTGTTAAACTGAAGAATTGGCAAAGTGCAGCATAGTCGAGCTACTGCCTAAGGTAGTACTGCTGCAGTGAAAACCTTTCCATTGCGGTGAGACCACTGTAGTGGTCAAGTGACTGCTGTAGCGAATGGCCCAATCCAGTGAGCAAGCCGACTGTTTTCCTTAGTGGACATTTTGTGTATGAAATGTTTTGTAGGTTCTTTTTATGTTGAAGACCGGTTTTGTATTGTTATTGCTGTGCATATTTGTTATTTTTTAGGGTAGGCCGATGATGCCTACCTGTACTGTGCTTTGTACTGACCCTACGCCTACACTTCTTTTCTGAGTGCAGAATTTGATCCAAGAAGTTCCTCACGTCCTCACCTATAAATTAGCAGCGGAGTTTGAGAGGTGAGCTGATCAAGAAGGAAATACCAATCTTCCATCGAGGATGTCTTTCTTTTTCCATACATTTGATTTTTCCTTTACGTTTTAGACTTAGCATTTCCTAAAGTTGTAAGAAGCCGTCTGGTGCAATGACAATTAGGTATTGCGATTTGTAGTGAAGTTTGTTTGAAATTAGTTACTCTTGATAATTAACTTAATTGTTGTATTTTGGAGAGAGTTTTCTTGTGAATGATAAATTTCGGGCTAATGTTGGGGAATTATTGATTCGCCTACCGGGGGGATTAGTATGGGTACCAATCACGGCCAATTGGACCATAACAAAAAAACACACGCCTTGTTCATTCTCATTAGTTGCAACAATCAAACTTGCCTTGTTTCATTTTGAAATTAGAATTTTATAATTCACTTTTCCCCCTATTTTTTCCTTTTCACATTATATACAATGATGTATACTAAATTGATCCATTTTCCAACTCCTGATTGATCTATCTCAATTTCTTGTGGGATTTGAGCCTGACACTCATCGGGTATTTTTGTTTTTGAAAATGACTACTGCCATCTCCCTTAACCGGGAAAGATGTATTGAGCATTATCAAAAAATAGCGTCGTAGTCGGAGAATTGAGTATGATTGCCATTAGTTGTTCATTAATTCAATTTTTTTTTGCATCTTGTGTTGTTTTTACGTTGTTGTTGTGCTTTTGTTGTTTGCATAGGTGTGTGAGAATGAGCTATCTTTCATGACCGCTAAGAGACACTGAGGCATCTTCATGTACAGATTCTGCTCAGTGGATAAATGAAATATGGAAAAAGGAGGAGGAAAGAGATTCTATGTTGGTAAAAATTATGAATTAGATTGGGCTGATAGCAATATATATGAGGAGTTCTCATCCTAGATATCAAGGTGAATTTTGATAACGCTCAAACTCACACTCCTGATAAAGCATGAAATGGACATTATAATTAAAGAACTAATAAAGATTGGGGTCGATTTGTCATGACCTGAACGGAGGATCGGGTCGCCACATGGGACAAGGAGCCCCAAGAGACTCCAAGTCTACCCATGGCATGAACATACATCTAACTCATCCAATAAAACTGAAGAATCAACAAGATAATCATAGCGGAAGTCTACACTAAACATAACATCAGAATACACTATCTAAAGCTGAATACATCCTTTGTCTGAAAAGCCTCTAAATATGACGAGTTGATGGGACAAGACCCCAACTAACTCGAGGAAGCTGAAACTGAAAATACATAAAGGAAATCCAAATAAGTTTAGTCCTCAGAAGATGAGGACTCACCAACAACGTAAGATGCTAACTCTGAAGACTGACTATGAATGGGGCTGAGCCTAAGAACTGGATCCTGTATCATGAAATGATACGACATAGAGTATGTGGTCAGTACATGGAATGTACTGAGTATGCAAGGTAAGAAAAACCGTTAAAGTAAGTAAAATCATTTAAATACATGCATAATGTAAAACATAAATAATAAGAATCTGCGAATAGGGCTTGCATGCATTCTTTCTGAAATCATGATCTCATCATAACATAACATAACATCATAACTGAATCGATTGACTTAAAGCATAAATGTGATAGTCATGAGTAAAACTGAACATTGAGTCAAACCTGCTTTAGAACATGTATAGATATATAAATCTCATGAATGATGAGAATGCATAACTAAAATCATGAGGAATAATGGGAGACTCGTCTTTTAATTGACATACCACGATAGAGCTTACGTGGTCCCAACTATCACACTCAAGTGGGTAGAGCTGTCCAAATCCTTGCCAGGGCTAGGGACGATACCATGATATCAATATCAAACTCATGGGAGAATAGGGCCAGGAATAGCTCACAAGGGAGGTCTTGAAGTTATATATATAATAGTATAAACCTATGTTGGCGTGTAGTTCTGAGGCATAGGATGATCAACCCTTAGCCTACTCGGTGCTAGACACTACTGCCAAAAACATGCATATGCTCTACATCATTTTTCAACGAAGCTCAACATCGTCTATTGACAAAGCCCAATAATCAAATACATCTCAAATATGAAAACACGCATATGAGAATCTTTAACTCCAACCATACCACAGAATGAAAGATAATTGGGAGTCTTTGCTCCAAAATCATGTGGTAGCTTAATTCGAGAAATCATAAATCATACTTAAACATGTGGGCATTGCCCAATACTTTTTCATTCTTGAAAATACTCAATCCAAATCGAAAATATAATTATAAATATCGGTAGCATGAAAACATGCTTTTCATCATAACATCTCATCATATTCATACATTCATCACAAATCTCTTCTTTCATGAACTTCTCATCAATGGGCTTTTTAATTCATAAAACTAGAAAGATGATTTTTATTGAAAACATTATAAAACTTGCCCATGCTTCATAATTCAATAGTAGAAACATATTTAAATCATACCCACGTAGAGAATTTAGTAAATTCATGCATTGGGTTGAAATCCCATAGATTTGACATAGAAAATTCATGATTTAGAGAGGGATTGGGCGTCAGTGTGAAAGGAATCACCCATTCAAAACCCTACATACCTTATTGAAGCTGATTCATACACTTCTCTGATTGCCCAAGAGGAATTGAAAAGAATTTGAAGAAGAATAAACTTGATCACCCTCTCTAACCTTCTACCTTTGCATGCATGAATGTGAATGGCCTAAAATGAACTTATCCCCTTTAAAAGAAATCATTCATAACTCAAAACAATGTAGTTTAGGCCTTAGGATCTTAGAAATGATGGAAAAGCTTTACTACAGCCAGTTGGACCCTACTAGGGACCTAACGACTCGTCCTCTCTGGCCATGACTCGTGGCTTGATCCGTGAAGTACACTGCTAGTCAAGTCTTCTAGGCTCGTCACGGGTTACTCCACAATTCGTTACTGGTGACCACGACTTGTGGTAACCACTCGTTATGTACACTATCATGGACTTGTCTTTTACTTCACAATGTTGTTACAACCCTCCCCACGAATCTTGGTGACTGACCACGACTCATGGGGTCCTTCCGTTAAGTACACTGCCCTCTTCCTTCTCTCTTCTCACTCATCACTCCTCACGGCTGACCTAATGAGTTGTGGGGCCTGACCACGACTCGTGGTCACGTTCGTGGGGATCCCATTTCCTAATTTCAAAATTATCATCTGGGCCTCACCACGAGTCACATCACAACTCGTGGGCTGCTCCCACGGGTTACATCACAACCTGTCCTGATTCCTAGTGCCAGATTTTAGTTTTTCTCCGTTTCAACTCTCGAGTCTAATCTTTGGTCTTCCGGAGTATAAAAATATATCTCCCTTGGGAACATTCGTCCTTGAATGTTGGAAAACATACAAAAAAGCAAAGAAATGCAATCATTAATTCAAATACGAATCATTTAAGATGGAAACTGACAGAATGATTAACCCTAATTCAAACTACATAGTTGAACTGAATTCACGAATCATACATACATCCATATACATAAAAGAAACTTAGGCACAGGAACTGAATATGAAAACTAAGTAGAGTTTTTGGGCAAAACTGATACCTCAAACTGGAACTGAGCCGGTAGAGAATAAATGCGGGTTTCTAGCCATCATATCCTCTTCTGCTTCCCACGTAGCTCCCTCAACATGCTGATTCCTCCATAACACTTTAACTAAAGTTACTTCCTTATTCGTTACCCTTCGAACCTGACGATCCAGTATTTCAACTGGAACCTCCTCATAACTGACACTGTCTTTCAAACTAACACTGTCCACTAGGACAACTAGAGCTGGATCACCCAAACACTTCTTTAAGCATGATACATGAAAAACAGGATGCATGAAAGCTAATTCTGAGGGCAACTCCAATTCGTATGCTACCTTGCCAACACATCTCAAAATCCGTCCGGCATAGCGGGGACTAAGTTTCCCCTTCTTTTCGAATCTCCTTACTCCCTTCATGGGAGACACCTTCAGAAATACCCATTCATCAACTTTAAATTCTAATCCTCTCCTTCTCACATCAGCATAGGACTTTTGGCGACTCTAAGTAGTTTTCAACCTGTCCCTTATCAACTGAACCTTTTCTATAGCCTTATGAACCGAATCTGGTCCTATCATCGCCGCCTCACCAACCTCAAACCAACCAATGGGAGATCTACATCTCCTTCCATAGAGAGCCTCGAACGGTGTCATCTAGATACTGGAATGATAGCTGTTATTGTATGCAAACTCGATAAGAGGCAAACGATCATCCCAAATACGTTTGAAGTCAATCACGCATGCTCTCAACATGTCTTCAAGAGTTTGAATTGTCTGCTCCGCTTGACCATCCGTTTGTGGGTAAAATGTTGTCCTGAGCTTAACCTGAATACCAAGTCCTTTTTGAAACGACCTCCAAAATGAGAGGTAAATTGAGTACCTCTATATGATATGATGGACAAGGGCACTCCATGCAACCAAACTAGCTCCCAGGTATATAGTTTAGCATAGTCCTCCACTGAATCTGTGGTTTTGACTGGTAGAAAATGAGCAGCCTTGGTCAACCTGTCTACCACAACTCAAATGGAGTCATATTGTCGACGAGTATGAGGCAATCTTATGATGAAGTCCATATTGATTTCTTCCCACTTCCAAGTAGGAATACTGATATCCTAAAGCACACCTACCGATCTCTAATGCTCGACTTACTTGCTGGCAGTTTGAACACTTAGCTATGAATTTTGTGATATCCTTCTTTATGCCATTCCACCAATAGATTTTACGTAAGTCGCGGTACATATTAGTGGAACTTAGATGGATAGAATAAATAGATCCATGAGCCTCGTGCAACATCCGGCTCCTCAAATCATCAACATCCAGAACACATACGTGACCCTGGTATCGGAGCACACCATCTCCCCCTTTGGAGAAGACCTCTACCTTTTGATTTTGAACCGCTTCCTTTAACTTTACCAAAATAGGGTCCTCATCTTGTCTAGCCTTTACATTCGTCACCAATGAAGATTCTGATCCGTTCTAAACAACAACACCGTCATTGGTCAAGTCAACAAACCTAACTCCCAATCTTGCGGGTCGATGCACATCTTTCACCAGCTCTTTTTTCCCCTCATCCACATGGGAAACACTCTCGATAGAGAGTTTACTAAGCGCATCCTCCACTACATTAGCCTTTCCCGGATGATAAAGGACACTCATATCATAGTCCTTGAGTAGCTCCAACCACCTCCTTTGGCAAAGGTTAGGATCCTTCAGTTTAAACACATATTGTAAACTCTTATGGTCCGTAAAGACATCCACGTGGACCCCATACAAGTAAGGTCGCCATATCTTCAAGGCGAATACCACCGTGGACAATTCAAGATCATGGGTCGGGTAATTCTTCTTATGAACCTTTAGCTGTCTAGAGGCATATGCTATAACTTTTCCTTACTGCATTAATACACACCCAAGTCCAATCCTTGAAGCATTACAATACACCACGAATACATCAGTACCCTCCTGTAGAGTTAACATAGGTTTTGAGGTAAGTCGAGTCTTTAACACTTGAAAGATATTCTCACAAGCCTTCGACCAATGAAATTTCACTTTCTTCTGGGTCAATTTGGTCAAAGGTGATGCAATCGATAAGAAACCTTCCATGAATCTTTGATAGTAGCTGGCTAGACCCGAGAAGCTCCGAATATCTGAAGGATTCACCAGTCTAGGGCAATTCTTCACTGCTTCTATTTTCTGAGAATCCACTTTTATACCCTCACTTGATACCACATGGCCCAAAAACACGACTGAGTTTAACCAAAACTTGCACTTGCTGAATTTGGCATACAATTGGCGATCCTTGAGAATCTGCAGCACTACTCTCAAATGAGTGGCATTCTCCTCCTCGCTCTGAGACTATATCAAGATATCATCGATAAAAACAATCACAAACATATCCATGTATGGATTGAACACCCTATTCATCAAGTCCATAAAAGTTGTAGGAGCATTCGTTAGTCCAAAAGACATAATTACAAACTCATAATGACTATACCGCGTCCTGATGGCTGTCTTCGAGATGTCGCTCTCCTGGACTCTGGGTTGATGATACCCGAATCTAAGATCTATCTTCGAGAAACACTTAGAACCCTAAAGCTGGTCGAATAAATCATCAATCCTGGGTAAGGGATACCTTTTCTTGATAGTGAATTTTTTCAATTGCTGATAATCAATACACATGCAAAGAGAACCATCTCTACTTTGGACAAAGAAAACTAGTGAACCCAATAGAGACTTGCTCGGTCTAATGAAACCATTATCTAATAGGTCCTTCAATTGCTCTTTCAACTCTTTTAGCTCTGATGGAGCCATTCAGTAAGGAGGAATAGATATAGGCTGCATGCTGGGAAGACGGTCAATACCAAAATCAATCTCCCGCTGGGGAGGAATTCTCGGTAAATCATCTGAAAAGACCTCAGGATACTCACATACTACTGGGATAGACTGGATAGTTGGGGTCTCGAACATTGCATCCTTAACCCTAACTAGATGGTACACACAATCTTTAGAAATTATCTTTCTAGCCTTAAGGTAGGAAATGAAACGACCTACAGGCACAGATGAACTGCCCTTCCATTCTAAGACTGGCTCGCTCGGAAATCTAAACCCTACTGCCTGGGTTCTACAATTAACTGAGGCATAACATGCAAATAGCCAATCCATGCTAAGGATAACATCAAAATCGGTCATGACTAACTCTATCAAATCTGTTGAGTTGACTTTCTAAAGGATTGAGAACGGGCAACATCTATACACCCATCAAGCTATAAGTGAATCACCTACTGGAGTAGAGACTGACAAGGGTTCTGATAAGACTTCGGGACTAACTCCGAAGCTACTGGCCACATAAGGGGTCACAAAGGACAAGGTAACCCCTGGATCTAATAAAGCATACACATCAAGATGAAAAAATCATAACATACCAGTGACCATATCCGAGGAGACCTCCTTCTCCCGGCGGGATGCTAAGGCATAGAATCTGTTTTGGCGTTGACCGCCACCTGTGCTGGTAGATGCTCCCTGATGTGCCGAGCGTGTGGGTGGGGATGCAGAACTAGAAGCTAGACCTCAGCCCCCATCATGATCCTGTCTCTCTATTGGGAAATATCTGAGCATGTGTCCGGGCTTCCCACACCCGAAACAAGCACCTGTACTTTCTAAGCACTGGCCCGTGTGCCCTCCACCACATCTGCGACAAGCTAGAATATTAGAATCTGCGAGTCCTGCTGCTCTGACCCCTTGAGCCTGATGCTCGCCCCCTCTGATCATGCCTAGGCCTGTATGGCACACACAATGCTAAAGATGCTGGGCTGAAGATCTCCGATGGGTCTGTTGTCGGTGCCCACCACCTGACCTCGGCTATGAGAATCTGTGGTCATTGGTCTTGGCCCTCTTGGCCTCCCTCTCTCTTAGATGTGCCACCTCCATCTGCTGGTGTACAAGACTATCTTAGGGAAGTCCATATCCTGGTAGAGCATGGCGGTCCTACAATCCTTGTCCAAATATCTCATCACTCCATGAACGAACCTGCTCACTCGCGCCCTCTGATCAGCCACTAACTCTGGGGCGTACTTTGATAGGCGAGTGAACTCAAAGGCACACTCCGACACCGACATCCTTCCTTGCTTTAAATTTACAAAATTGGCTGCTTTCAACTCCCTCATCTCACGAGGGAAGAACCGATCTAAGAATGCAACATGGAACTCCTCCCAAGTAACAAGACCTAGTCTGGTGGCCGTACTATTTTTCCATTGTTGAAACTAGATGTGTGTGACCCCTTTCAGCTAAATTGAGGCCAACTCTGCACACTGAAGTCCATTCACCCCCATGACTTGGGTGATCTTCACAATCTCATCTATGAACTCATGCGGGTCCTCATCTACATTTTACCCGAGGAACTCCGACGGGTTCATTCTCAATAAATCTCTAACTCAAGACGCCACTACATTACCATTTTGCGGGACATATGCCACCGCCTACTTATTGACCTGAGCGGTCAAGGCCTGTGCGAGCATCTAAATAGCTGCTCAAAACTCAGTATGGGCAACCGACTCTGGTGCCTGGTGCTCCTGAACTGGTGGGGCCTGCATGTGCCCATTTCCATTGCCATCATTGTGGCCTTCTCCATTCCCATTCCTTCTACCATTTAGTCTTCGGGGAGCCATGATTCTGAAATCGCGAATAACACGAATTAGAAGGATAGGGAGACATTTCATCGCACGACATAGATCATGAAAGAAGGGAACATTTCCTAAACATTTCGTAGCCTCTTTGTCATAAGTGTGGCGCACTTCTCACCATGAAAAAGCCTCTACTTAACGCGGATTTCAGACACCCTAGGACACTTCAAACCTATTTCTCTGTTTCCAAGTTTTTCACAACTTGAATGGAGGCTCGGGTCGCAACACGGGACAAGGATCCCCTATAGACTCCAAGTCTACCCATGGCATGAACATACATCTAACTCATCTAATATAATTGAAGAATCAACAAGAAAATCATAACGAAAGTCTAAATTAAACATAAATCAGAATACAAAATCTGAAGCTGAATACATCCTTTGTCTGAAAATCCTCTAAACATGACGAGTTGATGGGACAAGACCCCAACTAACTCGAGGAAGCTGAAACTGAAAATACATAAAGGAAATCTAAATAAGTCTAGTCCTTGGGAGATGAGGACTCACAAAAAACGTAAGATAGAATGACTATGAACGGGGTTGAGCCCGAGAACTGGATCCTGTATCATGAAACCATACAACATAGAGTATGTGGTTAGTACGTGGAATGTGTCAAGTATCCAAGGTAAGAAAAACTGCTAAAGTAAGTAAAATCATTTAAAGGCACGCATAATGTAAAACATAAACAATAAGAATCTAAGAGTAGGGCTTGCATGCATTCTTTCTGAAATCATGATCTCATCATAACATAACATAAAATCATAATTGAATCGATTGATTCAAAGCTGAAATCTGATAGTCATGAGTAAAACTAATCATTGAGTCAAACCTTCTTACCATGTATAGATATATAAATCTCATGAATGATGGGCATGCATAACTAAAATCCAGAGGAACAATGGGAGACTTGTCTTTTAACCAAAATACCATGATAGAGCATACGTGGTCCCAACTATCACACTCAAGTGGGTAGAGCCATCCAAAGCCTTGCCAAGGCTAGGGACGATACCATGATATCGATATCAAGCTCGTGGGCCATTAGGGTGAGGGATAGCTCACAAGGGAGGTCCCGAAGTAATATATATAATATTATAAACCTACATTGCGCTTTGTTAAGAAACATGAAAGATGAAGAGAATACAATACAAGTGTTTAGCATTGGTTTCGAATCACTTCGTGTAACCCTAGTTCGTTAATTCACCATGGTTCCCACAATACTAGTTGTAGAGGTTTTAACCTTTCATNAGAGGTTTTAACCTTTCATGATTGTAAGATCGTTATTAGCATTCATATACAAACACATCATTAAATATTTACAAAGATGATTGAAAAGAAACTCTCTTGAATATTGCAAGAATTGATGTTGAATAATTCAAGAACAAGGAAGAAATCAAAGCACGAAAATCTCCAAGGCTTGAACTAAAATTCATAACAACTTGTCTCTCAGTGAAAATAAAACTCTATGTTCAACTCTCTAATTGCCTCTAATTGGGTCTAATTGCTGAAAATAACCTAAAAAGTATTTATACAAATAATTGAAACCTTCTTCTAAGTAAACGGGGAAACTACCAAAAACTGTCTCCACCTTCACATACGACCCGTAAAAGGATTGTACATGTCATACCTTGACTTGTACATTGGCTGGCTTCTGCTGAATCTGGCTGAGTGTTGAATTTTTGTATTGCTCATACCAAGAACCTACGAGTCGTACAATCTTTCTATGGCTTGAACTTGCACTTGCTGACATTCTCTATTAACTTCCATTGGATAGCTTGGTATGACTCGTACCTTAGTTCCACAATCTGTGACTCTTTGTCGTACCTTGAGTTCTGTCAGTCTTCTATTCTTCTGGTCTTTTCCACGGTTACTTGGTATGGGTCTTAGGTAGGTCTCGTGACTCGTGATTGTCACCCGTACCAAGACACTTGGCCTGTGCAATTCCTCTTGAAACTTTCCACGACTACCATTGTATGGCTCGTACCAGGATGGTATGGCTCATAGCATGAGTCGTAACTTGTCCTTGCCTTATACTTTGCTCCTAGGCCTTTCCACAACTCTCAGTACTGCTCGTATCAGAATGGTACGAATTGTACTGAGATCCATACCAAGCCACTTTTCTACATGTTTCTCTATCTTTTGCACAATTCAGCTCTAACATCTATTTTCCCTAAAAACAAAGTAAAATTGCCTCATATCCATATAAACACACCTAAGTCCATGCTAGTTTCCCAATTTTAAGTGTCGAAAGTGTTGCAAACTCACAGCATATCAACAACCTCAACTTAAGACTTTTCCATGTCCTCAGGCAAAGAAAACAAAAACTAAAAATGATGCTTAACTAGAAAGTAAACCTAGAATACCTACAGCCAGCACAACAACATTTGCACGATGAACCACAGTCAGCTAATAACCCCTTTTCGGTTCAAACTAAGTCAGCTATGCACATATTTAACCACAATCAATGACATACTGGGATCAAGATATGGAATCCACTATTAGCAGACAATTGAGCTACCATTAATGGTATTTACATAGATAATTGGTAGAATACAACACAAGCCAGGTACCCTCATAACAAATGAAGTCCCCAACACTCACAAATATATAACAATATGAAATGTGAGATTTCTCTACTTCGACTCTTTGGATAGTTAAACTAGGATCACTATAGGGCTTTGTTCGGCTTATAATATAGGATTCGGGCTAGGCATTATAAGTATGGGATTAAGTGACTAAACCCTCCTTGGAACGACATACTCATGGCTCCACTTTACACTTTTTACCCCATTTTTCAGTTTTTTTAACTTTTTCCTCCATTTTCTCCATTTACTTGCAATATATGGGTATGATGTGCTTTTCTCAAATTTTTATTCCTTTTTCTCTTGTATTTTATTTTCATATTTCTTTTTCAGCTCTTTTTTCTTTCTTCTCACACCACATCTCATCTTTAACCTTTTTCCTTTCTTTTCTTTTTTTCACCTCCCCACAATCTACGCACCCCCACTATAGCCACCCTCAACTTAGGAATTTTACCTGGGTTGAGGTTCACAATGTCCAAGGAGGGACCAGGACCAAAATAGGTTCATTATAAGCAATGTGATAGGTTTAAGGTTAATCAAAGAAAAATGGCTATAAGGCTGAAAATCGGGATCAAGGGATTCATCATCATTTGTTAGGGTCATGTAAGCAAAAGTGGATAAAATAAATAATAGCCTATGATCATCTCCTAACCAACTATCCTAAAGCCTATTCAAAGACCAACCGGGCAAGTTCTAGATCCTCTATGCAGTATTGAACTAGGTATACATCCTCACTCACTCACTATACCGGTTTGCATTGAATCTACCTATCCAGTTCATTCATGAATAAGTCACAACTACTCATGCTCATAATTAAAATGCCATACGAAGATCCACAGAAGTCATGAAATTGTGATCAACTACACAGCTAACATAAAAAATTTTCAAACAAGGCCAATTTTTTCAAAAACATCAAACTAGTGCATTTATTAGCTGCAAAGTAATTCTAAGCCACTTATAATTAAACAAGAACAACCTAAACATGTCGGTTCTACTAGATAGCATGTCCGAGGGAAAAGAAAAATGGCAACAAAAACCCTCGGATGAATTAAAAATTCCCAAAAATACAAGTACACCCCCATTTGAAAAACATGCTTCATTCCCAAAGCATAAAATATATAAGAACAAGGGAAAGGGACATACCTGTGGCACCCTAAGCGCTCCTATCATCCTGCGGAGGTGGTACTTCTACTGCATCAGTTGCTCTAGCGGTGGTCGGCACCCTCAATTGTACAACTGTTGGGGGATTGGTTACCCCCGTATCATGCTCAGTCGCTTTTGCAACCTCAAGATCTATTCTAGTTGATTGTGGCTCCCCCGAAGGGTCCTTTCCACCCAAAATCACTCTCTGGGCAGTAATGGAGCTCCCTTCTCTTTTGGCTCACTCCTGCAACTCCGACATATGTGCATCATGAGCTTGCAGGCTCTCCACTCTCGCTCGCTTTCTCTCTTTCTTCTCCTTCTTTTTCTTCTTCTTTGAGGGCTCATTTTCATCTTCCTCCAAGACCATATTCTTTCCTTTTCCATCACTAGCAACCCTCGGGACCCAGTATGCCTCCAAGTCTAGTTCCTCATCGAGCTTAGCAACTATGTTCGGAAGAGTTAGGGCTGTTATGATTGTCGGCTATCTATTCGACCATTCGGTCACTTGACTCCAAATATACCTTAACTCATCCTAGATGCTACCAGTGTCTGGCTACTCTGGTAAATGCTTATTAAACCGACGCTCGAGTCCATCAATCCGACCATGCAACCCCCTCACAGCCTCTTCTATCTCTGCCTTTGCCTAAGGTTTGACGTTCTCCATCGTGGACAACACTTTCCTTTCGGTCACCATCAGCCTCTTTGCCTAATTTTGGAGGTAGTCATGTAAAACCAAAACATACCCAGTTGGGGTTTGGCTCGGGAGACTCATTGGAGGTGCAACTGAAGTACTGGGTGCTGCCTCTATATGGCCGACCTCTGTAGCCGATATCTCATCCTACTCCACTGAGGTGGGGTCATTAACCTTCTCGCCCCCAGATGCCGATGGTACTAGAACTGTAGTAGGAAGTCTAGCCCAGATCATTGGGTTTATTGTCACGACCCGAACGTACATGCAGATCGTAAACACGGGACAAGGGACCTTGTGGGACCCCAAGTAAACCTATGGCACATGCATACATCTAATCTCATTTAATAAAGTAGAATACTTAGCATAAAACATAGAGGAAATGCAAACATAGCATAACAACAAAAAGTACTGGACATATACATAAGCCGAATTCTACATCCTGTCTGAAAGCCTGTAATACATAAGTTGGGTTGATGGGACAACATCCCCAACTAACCCGACCAACACTGAAACATAAATTACATGAAAGTCTATCAGACGACCCTCGGAACATGAGGACTCACCAGTAGCTGAGAGTCAGAACTGAGATGAACTAAGGATGAGGATGAGCCTGAGTTCGGATCCTGTATCATGAAATGATATAACATAGAAAGTGTGCGGTCAGTACGTGAAATGTACCGAGTATGCAAGGTAAGTAAAATGAACATTTAAAGTAAAATAAACTCATAAATAAACATAGGAGAAGGACATCATGCTTGTATCTTAAACATCATAAGTAAACATACGACTCAAGACTTTCAAATTATTCATAAATCATTCATTATCATAATCATAAGCAAACTTTATCAAAACATTACTTGAGCCAATAACAAAAATATAACAATGCATAAACATGCGGAACAATGGGAGGACTCGTCTTAAAAGACACCATCATGGTAGAGCCTTTCATGATGCCCCAACTATCTCACTCAAGTGGCAGAGCCGACCCTGGCTTGCTAGGTGAGAGTCGTGCATTAGGCGTGATATCACATTTGAGGGAATCATTATCAATACAATATATTATTAGAAACCCATAGTGGCACGTGGATATGAGAAACCGACGTAGTCCTTTGAACACTGGGCTGCTCGGTGCTAGACACAACTCCCAAAAACATGAATATAGCCTCATACGTAAATCAATAACATCATGCATTAAAATTTATTGGCTAAGATATAACATTTATCATTATTGATCCCCTTTAAAACATGCTTATCCAAGAATCAAAGGCCCTTTTCATCGGCCGACATCATAAATCGATAAATTATGTAATTCGTTCATAAATTTTAAATCATTCTTCAACATGTGGGCACTGACCAATACCTTGACATATTCAATTCTTTCAAAAGTATGCTCATAAAACATGGGTAATTTGAAACCATGTTTTTCCATCATCAACAAACTCAAAATATTGAATATTCATTTTAAATCATAACTTTCATGAACCTTTATCAAATGGGCATTTTTTATTTAAAAAGATTGAAACATGATTTTAAAGAAAATAATATAAAATCTGCCCGTCATTCATCATTCAATAATTAAAACCCAATTAAATCATACCCATAAAGAGAAATCACATTTTCATGGATTTGGGTAAAATCCCATAGAACTTGTTAGGAGTATTCATGATCTAATCGAAATTTGGGCATGAGTGTGAAAGGAATNGTGATACGCTTTACAACTTAAATTAGTCGTAGAACTTGTTAGGAGTATTCATGATCTAATCGAAATTTGGGCATGAGTGTGAAAGGAATCACCCATTCTAAACCCTACATACCTGGAAATGGATTGATTTCAATGTTCCTTAAATACCCACAAGGAAATTGATGGAATTTTGGAGAAGAAGGCCTTGAATCTCCCTAAAACCTCTCTAAAGCTCTTGCATGGGAATGGGTATGCCTTAGGGACTTACCCAATCTTATCACACTCAAAAAATATACAAAACGACGTAGTTTAGGGTCTAAAAGAATGAAAAAATAAAAAATGCCCTTAATATAATTTCCCTAAAAAACTAGTCTGGACGGACCAACGACCGATACAACGGGTCGTTGCATGATACCACGACTCATGGTATTGAGTCGTTGGGTCCACTACGTCACGAAAAACCTTAGGTTCTTCCCACGACTCATTAGGATGAGTCATTACCTTAGTCAACGGATCGTTGGATCGTCCGTTGTCAACTCCTTGACCAATCTGACTTCCCTTACCACGAGCCTCACCACGACTCGTGGTGGCTTCCAACAAGTTGTGGTCTCAATCCGTTGCATGCACTAGAATTATCAACCCACAACAATGACTTGAAACAACGGATCATCTCTTCTCACCACGAATCGTGGGATGCCCCATTGTTTCCCATCAACCTATGTTCAGCCCTTCCTACGACCGCTAACAACGACTCATTATTAATGCAACGAGTCGTTACACCATCCGTTGTCACCACTGCTTCCCTGAACCCCCATACCACGACTGCTTCCGACGACTCGTGGTATCCAACCACAAGTCATTGGGTCACCCATCCTGTGATATTTTGCCAATTTTCTGCACTTTTCAAATTCAACTCCCAGGTCTATTCTTAGGCCTTCCTGGGGTATTACAATATCTCATCCTTGGAAACATTCATCCTTGAATGTAGGAAACAAGCAGCAAACAGAAATATACAATTTATGATAGCCATATACTGATCATCTTAACTGAATTTTCACGGAATGACTACCTCCGCATAAAACCATATTGCTGAACTGATCTCATACTTCACATACACATTCATACACAAAAAATAAACTTGTACACATGAACTGAACAAGAAAAATTGATTAGAGGTCTAGGGCAGAACTAATACCTCAAGTGGAAACTGAGCCGGTAGAGAATAGGTGTGGGTATCTAGCCATCATATCCGCTTTGTCTTCCCACATAGCTCCTTTAACATGTTGATTTCTCTATAATACTTTAACTGAAGCTACTTCTTTGTTCCTCAGCCTCTGAACCTGACGATCCAAGATCTCCACTGGGATTTCTTCATAGATGAGGCCATCCTTTACCCCAATGTTATCCACCGGGACTACTAAGGCTGGATCACCTAAGCACTTTCTCAAAAGTGATACATGAAACACAGGATGAACTGAAGATAACTTCAAGGGGAAGTCCAACTCATATGCAACCTTACCAACTCTCTTCACAACTCGATAGGGACCAACATAGCTGGGACCGAGTTTACCTTTCTTTCCGAACCGCATGACTCCCTTCATGGGAGATACCTTTAGAAATACCCAGTCGTCCACATCAAACTCCAAATCTCTTTTCCTCACATCAGCATACGATTTTTGATGACTCTGAGCAGTTTTCAACCGGTCGGTTATCAACTAAACCTTCACCGTCGCCTCGTGAACTAAATCTGGCCCTATCGTAGCTTCCTCACCAACCTCACACCATTCGATGGGAGATCTACACCTTCACCTATAAAGAGTCTCAAACTATGCCATTTGGAAACAGGAGTGATAGCTGTTATTATAAGCAAACTCGATTAAGGGCAAATGATCATCCCAACTACCTTTAAAATCCACAACACATGCCCTCAACATATCCTCGAGGGTTTGAATTATTCATTCTGCCTGGCCGTCTATTTGCGAATGGAAACTTGTGTTGAGATTGGCTTGAATCCCAAGTCCCTTTTGAAAATAACACCAGAATTTGGAGGTAAATTGAGTATCTCGGTCTGAAATAATAGACAAGGGCAGTCCATGAAGTCGAACCAACTCTCGAATATAAAATTTAGCATAATCATCCACTGAATTCATGGTCTTGACCGAT